>WEKY01039612.1:0-118939 GCA_013390045.1 Picathartes gymnocephalus
AGATCATTAAAATCTGCATACATTTTCAATTGTGGATAAAACTGAATCCCACTTAAGTAATGAATTTTATTTAATAAATGATATTTTAGCAATCTTATAGCACTAGCTAGAACTCCAGCAGAAAAGCAGTGTTCATTAGGTTTTTCTGAGTTTTTATATTAATATATGCATAGGATATTCAGTCTACTTTCCTTGCTGGGAGAAATTTTCTTTTGAAGACATTGAACTTTGTTTAGAAATGTCATCTTTTATTTACAACAATAAGACTTAGCAAAGTGACATGAAAATGGGGCTTCCAAGTGACCTGGCATCTGAAGTTGCAAAAATTTCGCATGGAATAAAACTTAAAAATCAGGAAGAAATACATAGAAACCCAATCAATCAAGCCAAACCAAACCAAAAAACACCAAAACAGAGCGAAAACAGTTTGTGAAAAGTCGAGTTCCAGAACCCACAATACCTGTACACTGACCAAAGTCTAATGACTGGCTGGGCTTGGCGCATTGTGGTTGCCAAGTTGTCTTAAAGCCAAAGGTGGCAATTTTCTGATGTATTTTACTGGTTACTAACCAGTGACTGTTGTAGAGCTGGCTGGTACCTATCAAAATGTAAAGGACAACATACATTTAGTAACAAATGAATCATTGTAAGATTACAAGAAGATTTTGTGTGCCAGATTTTGTACCTCTCTGTAGCAGTTTTAAAAGAGAAGACCTACTTCGAGTGAGTTTTCCTGAAATAACCTCACATTTTCTCACAGAAAGAGAACAGCTCTCAAAAGATACTTTAGGATGTAATATAATAAGCTTCTCATCTAAGGCCAGTATTAGCTGTATGTCTGTCAGGAATATCCCACTTCTAATCTGTTCTAAGGAACTGACTACTACTATGCTTCAATATCCTTTCTCTTGGTTTTGTTTGGTTATTTTGTGCAATTGTTTTCATTTTCTGAATGCAGCACATTAGTTCTTATTCTATTAATCTCAGTTACAAAGAAAGCTACTTTTTTATTCCCTCATTGGCCTGTAACATGTTTGGAAACTATTTTATCTCCTCACAGTAAAATATTTGGTTTACATGTTTTCCTGTCCCTCTCCCCACACAGCTCTATATCATCTTCAGAAATCACTGAAGGCAAGTAATTTGGCTGCCTGCATTTATACAGCTGATTATTTCTACATCTGATATAGAAGTTCACCAACAAAATTTCTGTGCAAAGGCATGTATCTCTAAAAAAACCCCCAATTCTATTGTTCTGGAACTGTTCTGCAAATTTTGAGGTCATTGTTATTTCTGGGCTTGTCCTAGAGCATGCCAGTCAAACTCCATTGTTTTGAGTTGTCTGGAAATAGGATATTTCTTATTACTTTATACAAGTGTTTTATTAAAATATTGAACAGAGCTAGAACCACCACAAATTCTGCTTGACCCATCATCCACTTCAAGAGGATTCTTACCAATGTGGTTTAGGCTGGCAAATTATACCCAACAAGAATACTAGCAATATGTCCAGAGAATCTGCCCCATTCCTGGAAGTGTTCAAGGCTGGATGGGACTTTGAGCAACCTGCTCTAGTGGGTGCCATCTCTGCCCATGGCAGGGGCATTGGAACTAGATGAAAGTCCTGGCGTTGGAACCCAGACCATTCTATGATTATGTAAATATCCCTATGCTGCTTTTTTCTACCACCTTCTTACCAATTTTCTGTGAATGAGATTTGTCTTGTAGGATTAGAGGCCTGGAACGTATGGTGCAACAGGCTTCATGTGGCTTCTTGGAGAACCAAGGACAATTATCTTGCTTGATTCTTAGGCTAGTCATAAAAAAAGATTGAGTTCAAACAATTTAGAGTTTAAATCAGCATGGCATTTACTAGTTCTCTATTGCTAATTACCAATAAAGTATGGAAATTTTGGGATGGGAAAACTCAAGTATTTGTTTCTTTTGATTTCTTTTTCTGTTATTTTTACACTCCTAATTCAATCTTGTCCCATGGAAAGTCATAGGTTAACCCAGTTAATGAAGTTGTTATTCAGTAAATTGATTAATGGTTGTTAACCCAGTTAATTAGTGGCTTCAACTTCTGAAATAATCTGAGTTCTTAGTTATAAAACATACAAAAAAGTCTCAGGGTTTTCCCTTGATGAATAGACTGACTTTGTAAAGAAAAGAAAGCAAATATTTGATGAAGGGAAAAATTATTGTTTTCAAATATTGAATGGGGGGGGGGAATTACTCATTTCTCAATTATAATGTCTTTCTCTAAAACTTATTCTAATTTTCAAAGGAAAAGTTTTTATTCCATTGTTTTAAGAAGAAATAGTATTTACTGCTTACATGTAGTTATGTATACTTAGGAAAAGAATAATGTTGTTATCAAATACGCTGAAGAATTCTGATTTTGAAGAAGCACTATATGAGACTTGTTTAAGTGAATACTCATTTTTAAATAATGTTTAAGAGTGCATTATAAAGAGTTTGTCTTTCTGAAGTTGGAGGATAATACAAAAATATAGAATTATGATGACTAACCTTTTCTCATTGTAAGAGTATTAAATAATGAACACTTTATGCTCCATTACCTTACAATTTAGAGCACTCTTTCTTTCTTTCCCCTTCTTCACATGAAAGAAGACCATTTACTAAGGCTTCAACTGCAGCTACCTTTAACAGAGAACACAATTTAATATTTTAACAGAGCAAATTCAATGCTCTAAATTGAAGGATAACCTAAAAAAATCCAAAACTTTTGAACTTGTGGAAGTTTAGAAACCAGCAAAAAACAAAATGGTTGGATTATATGCTGAAAAGGAGAAGTTTATTTCAGATTCTTCGACTTCCACAAATAAGGTCAACTATAATTCAATGGCTGTATGTTCATATAAGACCTACAAATAAGAACAGTCAGTAGGAAAGAAAAGCTAAGTTTATAATGTTTCTGTAATCAAGTGACTATTAGAATTTTTCCTAAAGGAGTATTACTGTCTACTAGACACAGAAGACAGAGTTTCATAATTTTTTTAATGTCATGAAAAGCAGGTTTATTGCTTTGAACAATTTTAAATGTTTAATATGCATTTGTTCTGCATTATGAATTAATATGACATGCTTACTTATGACTTAGAGTGGTCTGCCAAATAATATAAGAAAACCCCTGATAGCTTTTCTTTCTATTTTATGTTGAATGCTTAAAATTAATGCAGTTTATATTTTGTGTAACATGCTCCAGGTGTAGTTGCATCAGTGTTTAGTGGAGGAGAAAGTTTATGCATTTGAGAGAAGCAAGTCACTCTCTTGATTTCCCAGAGGCAGCCTGGTTGGCCCTTTTTCTATAATGGTGACTTGTGGGCGCTTCCTTGTTTACATGCAAATGCTGCAGGTGGCCCCTCCTGACCTGTATTTTGTTCATTTTCCATTCCCTTTCATTCACATCATTTCAGACCCTCTGCTCAGCAATCGTGTCTGCCTCCCACACAGGGCTGTACGCAGCTGTCTCCCTCTCCCATCATCACTAGTTTAAAGTCCTCCTTACCTTGAAACATTAAACTGTCTCTAAATACTTTATCACAATATATTGAGTTGTATGAAAAGGTGGAAAACAACCCTCAAACCAGACTGGGTCCGCAGGTTACTGAAATTTGTTACTGAGACTATGGATGAGTTCTGGAGATATTAGTGCAGAGGCTCCTACTGCAGAGGCTCTAGCTGTAAATTGAAAACATATGCATACACACTTCCATTTCTTCCGCAACTATTGGTTTACCTTAAAGCATCATCTGTTATCAAAGAATATTTTAAAATTTGATGTAAAAAAAAAAAAATTAAACTTAACCAATGCATAAAAGGATGTATCATCTGCACAAATTCAGGATCTATAAAAACTTATTCATAAAACAATATTTTCTTGTCTGTTTATAATATATATATATTATTCTTTGAAGCTTTTTTCCACCTTTTCTTTCCCTAAAGATCTGACTTATTTCCAGATGCTATCAAGCAGTGCAGAATAGTTCATTTAGAACTCAAGTATTTATATAGCGCTTGAAAACATCTGAAATACTGTTTAGCACTTAAGTACAAATTTTTCAAGCTTGACAGAAGGGAATAAACAAGAAAAAATATTCAATTTGGCTCATTAAAACTGGATCATGTTTGAAGAACAGTCGCAAATAATTAAGAGAAGTCATCTAATTGACGATAAAAGGTGATGTACAGATCAATGTATTTGCTCTTTAGCACAACATCTCAGTCTATATAAAATCAGAGGTTTGAGAAATCCAAGGACTATAATGCAATTATCTAGAAGATAAGATTATTGATTTGAAGTTTGCCAATTCAATTGTTTATAAAACTGTGTAAAAAATACTTGATCAAATTGAAAAATTGTTTCTAAACCAAAGAAACCCAGTATAATAGGTTTAGATTCAGTCATCAGGTTTAAATTGAAGCTTCACATCTCCCTCCAAGCAGGAAAAGAGAGAATACTTCAACTTTTATGTTAACAAGTACTAAAATTTCCCTTCCCAAACAATGAATTACCCTTTTTTGCTTTATTTAAATAAAAGAAAAATTGTAAAATAATTTTGTCTTCTAGATCTTGGGGTAATCTGCTATTCTTTGAAGATCTATTTGACTGCCAAAACAGAAATAGCAAAAATTTGCACAGCATGAATAAAACCTATGAAATTTCCAAGATTCTTTCCTTTACACAATCTAAATAATAGCATCATTCACTTAAAAAATACCCCTTCTTATAAGGCACTTTCTTTTCCAATATATTTATGTAATTTTCTACAATTTAAAAAAAAAATATGTATGAAACAATAATATGCATGGTTTTTATATTCAGATAAGGCTTTTGTTTAATAAGACGTTATATCAAGAGGTTTATAATTATTGTCATATTCTTTTATTCCTAACTATATAATGAACCTCATGGGTTGCAGTTCATGGCAGGATGTGCACTTTTCACATGGGCCCTGTACAAAATTTTTAAATTAATTCACACAAAATTTCTCACACAGTTTAATCACAATTTAGCACATTTATTACTGTCTAAATTATCTTTTCTGGGGCTAAGTGTTACTTTATAATAGGCTTAACACAGGCAAGCACAATACCAATCTATTCCTAAAAATGTAATTTTTTTGTACAAAATCTTTTTTATAGTCTCTGTGAGTATATGAGTCTCATGTTAGTACATGACAGAAAGGGAAAATATTGTAAAAGTATAGAGTGTCAACATTACATATAATTGCCAGGTTGGATGAAAGCTATTCAACCCACACTGACAACATACTTAGATATAAGAATGTATTATTATAATGCCAGATGATGTTTACACAGTTACCGGTTGTGCCAAGGATTTGCTCTATAGTTAAGGCTACAATGTGCAACCTTTCCTTGATACATCCATATTCTGTCTTTATTTCAGAGTATCTTGAAGTATAAATGGAATACCAACACAAACCCTATAATATTTGTGCAGGTTTAGTAAAAAGGGACAGTAATGTTATCATTGACTTCAGAATTATTGTTAAAATAAAATTAAAATGGAAACACCAACTTCTATCCATGTGATAGTAGAGGAATATAAAGTGAAAAACTAAAAGATATTGCTAAAGAATAGAACAAAGAGATATTTTCACCATGCAACCATGGCAAATTTTCATTCATATATACATTAGCAATTAGACATTTTTGATGAAAATTTCTTCAAAGATGTAATATTTTATATTCTTTTCTTTTCTAACCACCCATATTACAAAGACAATATGTGCTTTTAAACTTGGATATAGTCTAGTTATCTAACTGATACAAATGGAATAATGAGAACAACAAAAATATGATTCAAGATATATTTTTTTCTGTGCATCAAACATCATTCTAGATCAATTGGAGGCTAATAGTACCGTAGAGTGTACAAATTAAATGTTTAATGAAGATCTCCAAATAATACCAGAATCAGTCATAAGATACTGATATTGTTGCGACTCACTTATCAAATGGTAGTTATGATATGATATAGATGTAGATACAACACCACCAAAAGTGACACCACTCTGACTTACCTTTTCAAACTTAATGGACATTGGAAAGAGAAAATGTAATTGGTGGTGTAATTCCTTAAAATACAGGTAGTCTACCATCCAATTGCTTTTCCTGCTTAAGTCCTGCATTCAGTCATGGTCAAGGTCCCTGGGCATCCAGGAATGGTTACTGAAGGACAGTAAAAGTCCTTAGGGCTTTTCATCTGGAACCTGGAAACTGTGTATGGATTTTAAATCTTTCCCCACATAGAGAGTTTGTCAGATCAAAAAATCTAGAGCTATTTTCAAGAGGAGGTACAACTTCAGTGCATAAATATTTGGACTAGTTAATAGACATGGGGAATGGTATAATTTCTTAATTTTGTATACAGCATTAGAGTGAGGTGAGCCATGAACATATTTGAAAACAGTAATCAGAAAGTACAAGTATGCCACTAGATGTTGGGGTTTAATTTCATTTAATTTTCATTCTCAAAAACTATAACTTCCTTTTAAGCTGCAAGTGTGTTTAGTGAAATGCCAAAAAACCCCCGAAAAGTCCAAAAAAAGCACCTGCTATTTGCAAGAAGTTGTGTCCTGTATGCATTTTACCTAGGACAAAATCTGTGTCTTCAGAGGTAAATTAATCTGTAGATGAAGAACTGCCCAAATAGAAACGTAACACAATGAATTGTTTTCCATGCTAATTGTACTGCAATCTTCAACCTCTGGATCATATTCTCACTAAGAAAAATGTTAGGTAGATCAAGTAAAGAAGAAAGAAAGCAAATTTAGTTTCAGAAACTGGTTTTCAGGGAAATCCAGATGACATTCAAAGTGATTTAAAAAAACACTTTCACTTATCCTTTCAGCCTCATATTTGTATATGAACATCATACATTTATGAAGTATTGAAGTGAAGAACTGAGGGATATCTAAGGTCTTTCTTATTATAGATTTTTTGTGTATTTAATTGCAATTTTTTGTGTGTTTTATCCTCATGCTGTCTAATATGTTTGTCTTCACATAATTATCTGAATCCCTGAAGAAATTATAAGTCTAATGATAGTTTGCTCTTAGAAGATCCTTGTTTTTCATTACTATATAAGTAGGAAAATCCTCAGAGAGGCTTAGCATCTCCTCCCTGACATAAAAGTAACATTAAAATTAACACTGATTTCAGTCAGCTGAGAAAAAAATGTAAATTCATTCAGCTTCCACCAGACAGAATTTCTGGAAGCGTGTACAATTGCAAACTTGTCCTCAAGGTTATACACTGGAATGCAAAGGTAATTACTACATTTTGTGTCATCTTGCAAAAACGAAATGAAATTAATACCTTCATACATTCAAAGAAATACTCAATAAAATGACAATGAAAAGGAGTCATGGACTTTCTTAAAAAATTCATCCAGAGAGACTAGAAACATCTAAACTGGTTGAAGCCTGTAAAATAAAATTAACATTTTCACCTGGATTTTGTAAATACATACTGTATCTAGACCATTATCTATACCAATATACAGTGCTTGCTTGTGGGAAGTCTAAATTTAGAGATAAAAAGCATTAATATCCATTAATGTCTTATGCAAAACTTACATCGAAGGTCCAGAGAATCAAGTGTTAAATTGCTTCTTCAGTTCTGTGTGGAAAGTAGAAAATGTCTGTGTGATTAGGTGGAGTTTTTCTTGGTATTCTTCTTGGCTTATCCTTCAAGAAAAAGATAACAAGTCAAAATGGTGGTGAACTGGAAGCAGAGAAGGATAGTGGACCCGTATTTAAAGAAAAAATCCAGGTCTTTACTATTCTATATAATCAGAAACACACATCTTCTGAGTAACAGAGGACAGAGTATCGCAGGGTCAGCATCAAGATCAGAGTATTTTTCTCCTTCCAGAGACAATGTTAAAAATCAGGAACTTAGATTTGAAAACACCATTCAGGCATCCTAGGTTTATCAATTATAAAATATTATTTTGCCTTTAAAATTAAATAAAGTCAGTGATGAAGAGTAAGTCATCAATGGTCAATTAACAAAAAGAATTATCAATATTATGATACAGACTAATAACTTTTTCTACATCAAAATCCTTACTACATCAAACAGTGCTAATTTAAATAGATATTAGGGCAGAAAACCAGAAGAAAATAAAGCATCCTATATAGACTTGTTGAGATAGTTTCAAAGTTCTGAGACAAAACCAATGAACTCGTGGAAGAAAATAATAATCTATTTTCTAAAATACCCTTCCTTGTCTACTTGGAAACGCACTGTGAAATTCAGCCATTCCATCTGTTTGCTGTCACCATTAACATTCAAATTACAGAATGACAGAATCTTTAGGGTTGTAGGGGACCTCTGGAGATCATCCAGTCCAATCCCCCTGCTGAGGCAGGGTCACCTAGATTTGGGTTTGATTGTCTCCAGAGAGGCAGACTCCACAACCTCCCTGGGCAGCCTGTTCAGTGCTCTGCCACCCCCAGTGTAAAGAAGTTCTTTCACATGTTGAGGTGGAACTTCTGATTTAGTTCATGGCCATTACTCCTCTTCCTGTTACTGTACACCACTGAAAAGAGTCTCGCACCATCCTTTTGATATCTGCCTTAGAGATACGTATATGCATTAATGAGATTCCCTCTCAGTCTTCTCCAAACTAAACAGGCCCAGCTCCCTCAGTCTCTCTTCATAAGAGGTGCTCAAGAACCCTCATCATCTTTGTGGCCTGGACCCCCTCCAGTAGTTCCTTTTTAAAAATTGCAAGGCTAGGATTTCAGGGAATAAAAAAAATAAAGTAAAAATTAGTGGGTTGAAGTTGTGACCTTCAATCTTCTTTTGTTCTAAAGATTAAATATTAATTGTGAAGTCTCTGGGAACAGTTTGGAAATAAGTCTATTGACATGGTTGATGGAAATAATAACACAGTAATAGAAAATCATAGCTTTCAGGGTTTATAATAATGAGTGAGGGTGTGCAACAACCACAGTAAAACTTTTTCCTTTTTTTTCAAAGTGATAAATATTATGGCTTGTGGCCCAAAAGGTTAACCATGTCTCTTATCTCTGCCAAGCAGATTGAATTTCTGTTGCTATCACCATCAGATTATCCTTCCCAAAATGAGTCAACCCCTCTAGGTTACTTCTGATATATGAAAACAATTGACTGTATGCTTTTTACTTGAGCACCAAACACAGAATTCCTAACAACAGCCCAAGATGACTAGTTATCTCACAGACACAATAAAAACTTCAAAGATAGTGTCTAAATCAATCCCCACTGAGGGCAAAACTTCAGACTGTAGTCCTTCCTCAGCTGTGGAACTCGTTTTGGGAGAATACATTTGTCATTTAACCAGGTATTTAAACAGTTGTTTGAGAAAGAAAATACTCCAAATAAATCTGCTTATAGACTTTGAAGAAAAACATTACCTTTTGGCAGAAAAAGAATGGTTAAAATAGTCTTGTACATAAGCATGATGGCTACTAAGGACTTTTCTGCATTTACTGTTTTACACATGATTTTATCCACTCTCATTGGCCCGAAGAACTCACAGGTTTCTGAATTTCTCTCATGAAAAAAGGGTCGAAAGGCTACTTATTACTCCATACACAAAATTATAAAAAAAAAGAAAAAGAAAAAAGTGTAGAAGACAAGGATAGCATAGCTGTTCTTCCACAATTTTTTATTTAATTGTGAATCTCCCTCAACCTCCTCTTATCAATAATCCCAATTTACTGAATTTAGAGTCAGAGAAAAAATATTTCTCCCTTTCAAATTTAAATATTTTTATTTCCACTGTTTTCCATCCCCCCCTTGGAACAGTATGGTATATTTTTTTCACAGTAGATTCTGCAGACACTAAAATTTTATGCTTGTGGCTATGTAGTACAGAACATGATAAGATGCCTTTTTTGCTTTTGTTCTGTTTAACCCATTACTCTTAAATGCAAACTAACATAATATATTAAGAGAGATGTAACCACAGCAGTACAGCTGCCTGGTTAAAAATGGTTTAATATTATTTACAAGTTTAGTGCATTAGGAATTTAATTTTGTATGTATCTCTCTGTGTAAGAGATGTGTCAGGAAGATTGGTCTCTTAATAAAAAACAATGAGAAAAAATATTGACTTTATTAATCATTTGGATAATTAAGTGTGTATTAACAGATATTTCATTGAGAGAATACATTATGATACTCTCCACTTGTGTCTTTCCCTCTTCTAGTCTAGCCACACTAAATGAATAATATTTACAGAAAATAACAGCTCACCAATAGCAGTTTCCACCCAGGCAGACAGAGGTTGTGTGTTTCAGAATTGCACTTAGTTGACCCTCATCTTACTATATAGCAGCATCTCAGTCACCACAAGATACTAATAGAAAGCAGTGCAAAATTGGCAATAAATATCTAACATTTGACAAAGAAAAAGAGGGAGAAGAGGACCCAGAAATCCTAGAGTCACCAAATTTGACGTAAGCCAGTAATAATTATTTTCCATCACGGGGGGCTAACATTAGCCTGGACTGCAGAATACTTTTAGAAGGAGTCCTGCCAGCAGGTTGAGGGAGAGGATCCTTCCGCTCTGCTAAGCACTGGTGAAGAGATACCTGGAGTACTGTGGCCAGTACTGAGTTCCCCTAATACATGAATGACATGGAGGCACTGGACTAAGTGAAGAAAAAGAGTCCCAAAGATGATTAAGGGACTGGAGCATCGCTCTTATGAGATGAGGTTTAGGAAGCTGAAATTATTTAGTCTGGAGAATAGAAGGCTCAAGAGAGATCATCCCCTGAAGTGTCTGAATACCAGAATCACAGCATAAGCTGAGTTGGAAGGGACCCAGAAGGATCACTAAGTCCAACTCCCAGCTCTGCACAGCACCATCCCCAAGAGAGTGTGCCAGAGGGTATTATCCAAACATTTCTTGAACCCCATGAACTATGTGATCACTTCTCTGGGGAGCCTGTTCCAGTGCCCAACCTCCCCTGGGTGAAGAACATTTTTCTAATATCTAACATGAACCTCCCCTGACAAAACTTCAGGCCATTCCTTCCGGTCTGGTCACCAGAGAGAAGAGCTCAGTGCCTGCTCCTTCTCTTCCCCTCATGAGGAAGTTGAAGGCTGCAGTGAGGTCTCCCCTCAGTCTCCTCTTCTCCAGGCTGAACAAACCAAGTGACCTCAGCTGCTCCTGCTACGGCTTCCCCTCTAGGCCCTTCATCATCTTTGTTGCCCTCCTTTGGATGCTCTAGAATACTTTACTGTCTTTCTTTCTTATATTTTGGCACCCAAAACTGCCCCCAGCACTCGAGGTGAGGCCACCCCAGTGCAGAGCAGAGCAGGACAATCCCCTCCCTTGCCCGGCTTGGCCCTCCTGGCTGCCAGGGCACTGCTGACTCATGCTTAACCTTCTGCAGATATCTAAAAGGATGTAAATACGACAGTGTGTCAAGGCAGGAGGCAAAGGACAAAGTAAAATGCTTAAGGTTCACCCTGAATATCAGGAAAATTTTACTGTAAAGTTAACTGAACACTAGCAGAGGCTGACCAGAGTGGAGTCTTATTCTTGTCAAAAGCTGCCTGTACATGGTCCTGGGCAACTGGCTGTGGATGGCCATGCTTGAACTGGGGGGTTAGACTAAATGACCTCCAGAGGTCTCTTCCAACCTCAACCAGCCTGCAATATGATGATTTTGTGAGTCAGAGTTTTCAGCAATTTTCTTTGTTACTTTTTCTGCTACAGAATTACTTTCTTTGGAGAAAAATAAGTATTCAGTGTTCATATTCTGCTTTATCAGTCTTTACAGGTACAAGGAATTCTTCAATGGTCATGACCAATGCTCTCTTCTAAGTACTGTTATTATGGTTTTGTTACAAGTCTTGCTGCAATGTTATAGAACAGATCAATTTATCCATTGTATTCTTACTGTTCTTAAGAATCTTCCCATTCATTTAATTTGGAGAAACACCAGCTTTAGCATATCTCTTTATTTGAAAGGTATCTTGTAAACGAAGAAAATAGTCTGAAAATGCAAGTAGTCAATGACAGACTACTGATATAATCCATACCTGAAAAAGTGTTTAAATTTTAACTTAAAATTACATTAGTTAGAATAACCTTACAGTTCATTTTGGTTTAAAAAAAAAGGCAAAAGAAAAAGCAAAAAAACCTAAAAAACCTAACTGTTTGATATCCATACCTCTTTTATGCTAGACATAGCAAAAATCTTTCATCGTCCATTATGATACTAACTTTTGGGTTTTTTGTTATTTTATTGGAAAATTTTTTGTTATTTTATACTGAAACCAAACATTCAAAGGATATTCCACACATCTAATAACAAGATGGAATCTTAACAGTTCTGTGTTTACAGAGTAAAAAAGATTACTAAACCATTCTTTACCTTCTTTTATGCTTCTAGCCAGAGCTCATAATATGAACAGGGAATAATTTGGTGGACCTATGAAAAAAATATTACTGGAAACACCAATGTACACCACCATCCTCTCATGTACTGACACATTGATCTACTTAGTTGCCGGCACGCTGAGAAACTGCTTTACAAGATTGTAACTTGAAATAGTGTTTACTGGGAGGATTTTTCCATAACCTTTTGACATTTCACATTTTTTACAAGCTGTAGCATAAATTTTTGCTTACCATTCCCCTTTATTTCCAATGCATTATTAATGCCAGAATATTGCAATCTGCTCTCTCCCTGCAGCAGAAGTAAAAAATACCGTTGCTTCACAAGCAAATAAATCAATATCTTTTCTCTGAAAATGAAATGCAACGTCTCTGAACATTTAAAATTCTTACATTATGTGATGTTTTTTTTCTTTAACTGATTCTTGCCACTATGAATGACTGTTGATTTTTCCTTTATTAAAATAAAGACAATATTTTAGTGAATAAGAAATTATATGAAAGAAGTTAACTACAGATGGGTTTGCAAGAAAATGCACTAACCTAAAGTGGAATATTCCCAAAGGATTTGTTTATGTATGTGCTTGCACTGCTTGATGCCTTAATAGCAACTTCAGTGGAAAGCTTCCAAAGGATTAATTGCTTGGTTTTGCACAGGTTCTTTATTTATCATCATTAACAGGCTTGTTTGAAAGAGTTTTTCCATGGTGTAATGTATCATTTACTGAAATTCTCTTTCTGGCCAGCTGACAAAAGGAGTATATTAGATGTTATGCTATCTAATTACATGGCTTGATTTTAGCAATCATTTCCAATTTGTTGGTCTCAAGACACAGGAAGAGAGAGGAGTAGAATATTGTAGCTCAAAGCTTACAACTCTTCCCATCAGAGCTATATCTTAGATAGAATAAAGGTGTTGGGAGAATGTATTTAGGACAAAACTTGTGCCAAAAATAATTAACTCATTGGAGAGATTTTCTAGATTGCCCAGAGTCGGGGAGCAAATCATTAAAGAAATGAACATACCACAGAATATTTGCTTAGAATAATGGTAGAACTATGTCATAAGTTCTAATCTATTCAAAACTGGTATTGAGGGCAATTGAACTTTTCAAAAGTAGATCATTATATTTAGATTATTTTGCAGAGTACTTTTGTTGGCAACGGTTACATAAAGATTTCCCTGTAAGTAGTAACAATTATATGTTAACTGTAAGATAATTAGATCCAGAATTAGTATACAAAACACAATCGTTACACTGAATTTTTCTTATAAATATTAATACTTTCCTTTATATATGGTGGAAATATTGACATCATACACCAAATAAACATCTGCCATATTAATAAAATTCTCGTGTTGTAATTTAACTAAGTTGCTACTCCATTTAAACCTTTTTGAAGATGTTGCACCAGCAAAAATAAGGCCAATTTTTTGGTTAATGTGCTTTTCTGTGTAATTGTTTCTCACTACCAGTTTTTTTAGTGTGAGGACATTAACAAATTAAATAAAAACATTTCACAAATGCAGCTAAAACATATTTTGCATTATTGTCACTTCAGGTTTTTTAATCTGAAAAAATATACAGTTACCTATATTCATAAAAATTTACAGAGAATGTAGTGAAGAAATTAAGACAGACAGTTAATTTTTGTCAAGCAAAGATCAGAAGACTAGGCTTCCCCTTCATTGTATTTTTTTTTCTTCTAGCCTTCAGAAACAAGTATTTCAGATAAACTAATATCAAATTAGCACACGTTCTCAATCTTGTAAGCACTTTTGTTCACACAGATCATGTCTACACACTTTATGCTGGCCCACTTGTTTCCAAAAGCCTGTTTTTGATAAATCGCTCCAATTTACTTCTGGGTGGGTTTATTGGAATTTTTCATTTTCCTATCTCGTCTTGAATGGTGGCTGCCCTGGATAAAAGAAAAAGAATGGAGTTTTGATATCTGAAAGCAAGCCTTGAGGGGAAAAAATGACTACTTAAACTAAAGGCCAGAAATAATCTTATAGGAAAAAATGGCTACTCATTTAGAAGAAAATAGCAAATTCCTTAGAGAAATGTGATTGTCAAAAATCTTTCCAAAATCAACACTTAAAGCAACATTTTCCCTGAAGTTACCAAGGCAGCAACTGTATGATAATATCAAAAGGGTAGGTATAGTAGGTTAAAACAATCTCATTCTCTCCTATTTACAACATTTTTGTAGAGTGAGAAGTTTAGAAAACATTCTAAATATGCAGTGATACTTATGCAGACTCTGTATATAGCAGTACAGACTGATTTGGGTTGAAAAGGAGCTTCAAAATTATCAAGACAAACCCACCTGCCATGGGCAGGGGCATTTTCCCCTAGAACACATCTCCCAGTAGACATCATCAACAAATTTGTTAGGCTTTAACTTGACCTAAATTAAGATAACAGACATGTAAGAGCACTTATGATATCAAAATCTGCATAAGATGGTATGTTTATAAAATACATGGAAACATAGGAGGAAAAGCACTCCATCTATTTACATTTGATTTAAATCTGTAAAGTCTTATTTTGTTAAAACCAGATAATTAATGATAAATTCTTTTCTGACACACACCTCACCATGGATCCTGTCTTTTCATGTATCCCACATATCAGATACACTTTTCTTCTACAGTAGGAAGTCCATTTTCACAGCTCAGATACTTTTTGGAGTCCTCTAAAGAAAATCACAAATATATTTCACACTTTGCTGCCAATCTAGAGTATTTTTTTCTCCCTCATGCATATCTGCATCTATACTTTTTGAAAGAAAGCACCAAATTAAGTCTTGTTTCATGCTTTTATGTATACATACAAAAAAAGAATTCCTTTGTCAGAGCAGACGTCAGCTTCTTATCTTGATTTTAGTTTAACAGTTTCTAGACTCGACAAGTAGTCCTTCATAAGCAACTCATGCTGTACCTTTCAGTATAAGTTGTCTACATTCACTGTATTTTATATCAGTCTGTACATTAAGTGCATTTGAAAAAGTTTTTAAATGGGCTTCATACAAGTAGGTTCCTAATAAACAGCACATAATAAAATCAATACTTGGGACATTGGCTATACTGATCTGTATCTCTGTATTTAAGAAGAATTAAAGTAGAAACCTCACTAAGTTCCTGGAAAAAAAAGAGATAAAAATAGGTGTTTTAGAAGATATCTAATCATTGTCAGAGTTGCAGGTGATAGCTTTTACTTTCCATCCCTTTCACGTTATGACTGTTTTCTGTTAATGTCTGATTTTTGCAAAATTAAGACACACAAAGAGAATCGAAAACTAAGGAGTCTTCCCTTAGGGTATTTTAGAATGTCTAAATATACACCTAGCTGAAATTTAAGGAAAGAGATTCTTCTAAACCTTAAATTCACTATTAAACTTTTTAAAATCTATTACTTTAGGTAAAAATAATTGATTAGTCTTCAAGATTTTCAAGGCATGAGTATATAAAATGGACATGAAATACATATTTCCCTAGTCTTTTGAGTATGCATATTAGTTCTTAATGGAAAAGGGAATGTTTTTTTCGTATTCCTTAGGTCAGTATTGATGTTTCCTTTAAAGATCTTTCTACTTGAACATATGGAAAAATAATTTGACTTTCTATTTTTATACTTTGTTATTTCTACTTTCTGGAATGGATGAATTCAAATTCTGCTGTAAAATTACTCTGTCAAAAATGAATGGGCAAAAAATAATGGATATTGTCTATCCAGTTCTTGCAGACTTCTGGAGAATATATGATATTTAGAATTTCTCTGAGTTACTCAGATTTGTTTGATACCAGTATTGTATCATTGAGGATTTTAGAATGCCACCTACTAGCCTGGATATTGCACAGTTTTAAGTGTATTATCACAGCCCAAAACACTTATTCATATGCATCCCTAAAATGCCATTTCTCCTTTTGTATAACGTTGCAGTGCATTCTTTGTAGGGATAATCTTATTCCAAAGAGAATAGTGCAGATGAGATGGGCTGTGCATACTGAGCCCTCTGACAACCCACTGCACTGTATCATGTATCCTCCAATCTTTGCATAATCTTTCATTGTTTTGTCTCTGATATCTTTTAGGCAATATTTGAAATCATTCACCACAAATGGTGGCAACATCGCACGCAGAATATTGCATCCTATCTTTTTTTTTTTCATGGAAAGATAAATAACCTTGTCAACCTTATATGTTGAGGGGGGTAAATTACAAGATAGGCTGTCTGCTTCTCTAGAAATTTAGAGAGAAATATCTTTGGGAAATGACATATTTAATAAACATGTAAATAAAGTATTATTGTGCTCCTGAGATAAATCTCTGACTGTTGTTCTCATAGATAACTTAGTGAAATAGTGAAGGGCAATTTAACAAACTGAAGGTATCATTTTATTTCAATCTTTACATGTACTTTCATTCCAAAGACTGTTTAAATATCAGATTCTTTCAGAAACTCAGAAACCAAAATGTTCTGATTTATTCTCCTTTTATTTTCTAAAATACAGAGGATGTTACAGAATGCAAAAATAAGGTCTTTCTAAGGTAGTTGCATCATAGTAAATCTCCTGGGTAAAGATCAGACAGGCTTGAGCACCCAGTACTGCCTCCTGTGTACCTTAGGATTTTGTGAACTCATCTGTTTTTCCCAGGCCTTCAGAAACAAGATCTGGACAAAGGCATAAAAAATCATTCAAGCTGGCAAGGAAATGAATTTGCAAGGTTTTTCTCAGGAAAATAAAAAGATTTTGCCAGGCAATGGAATTACTTTTTCTTTTTTTCCTCATTTATAATCTAATCCCCTTAGCCTTATTGTGACCGTTCTGAAAAGAAAGAAGAACGTATTGTTTTCTTAAATACATAGTGGGAGCCCCATGAGATGAGTTGAAAAATGGTCAGATCAAATCTGAAAAAGAAAACACAAGATACTTGAACTTTGATACATTTAAACTTTCTTTTACTCCTTAATAAAACAGTTAGAAGTTTACTTCACCACCATTGTATAATCAGAAATGATCAAGTTCTAACACTAATTTACAGACCAATCACAAAAGACAAAAGCTAAATAAGTTAGATGAATGGGGAAACAAAAGCAGCTACTTCATGAGACTCTCATGAAGTTCAACAAGTCCAGTTACAAGGTGGCTCATCTAGTTCCAAGCTATACTAGACATGCACACAGAATAGGAGAAGAACTTACTGAGAGCAGTACTGTAGAGAAGGATTTGGGTGTTCTGGTGGATTAAAAGCCGAACGTAAGCCAAATAGCATGTGCTTGCAGCCCAGGAAGCCAACCATATCCTGGGCTGCACCAAAAGAGCGGCCAGCAGGTTGAGGGAGGGGGTTCTGCCCCTCTGCTCTGCCCTCGAGAGGCCCTGTTTGGGGTACTGTGTCCTCAGCACAAGAAAGACACGGACCTGTTAAAGCAGGTCAAGAAGAAGGCTGTGAAGAGGTTCAGAGGGATGGAGCACCTCTCCTATGAAAACAG
The DNA here is from genome assembly GCA_013390045.1 of Picathartes gymnocephalus. Classification (NCBI taxonomy): domain Eukaryota; kingdom Metazoa; phylum Chordata; class Aves; order Passeriformes; family Picathartidae; genus Picathartes; species Picathartes gymnocephalus. The sequence continues at coordinate 17,957 of WEKY01039612.1, forward strand.
GCTGTGAGATTTGGGGTTGTTCAACCTGAAAAAGAAAAGGCTTCAAGGTCACCTAATTGGTGGCCTTCAAGTACCTGAAGGAAATCTACCAGAAATGTGGAGAGAGACTTTTTCAAGGGTATGTAGAGACAGGACAAGGGGGAATGGCTTCAAATTGAAAGACAGTAGGCTTAGATTTGATATTAGGAAGAAATTCTTTACTGTGAGGTCAATGAGGCACTTGAAAAACTTCCCAGAGATGTTGTGGATGTCCCATTCCTGGAAGTGTTCAAGACCAGGTTTTATGGGGCTCTGAACATCCTGATCTGGTGGGTGGCATCCCTGCCCACAGCAGAGGGGTTGGAATTACACCAATCTTTACACCCCAAATCGTTCACTACTTCTATGATGTGAAGAAAAAACTGTTGTTCTTTCATTGGGTATCTATATGCCTTAAAATGTTTCTATTTGAACTAGATTTCATAAAACTATCTTTGAATTTCATTCCCCAACTTTTTTTCCACCACTATTACAATTGGACTTTCACAAGTCTCTGTCCAATTTCATGCTATAAGATACATAAATAACAAGAAAATTAATGATTCAGGTAAAGAATATTTTTGAAAGTATGAGGTAAGAGCATATGAAGTAACGCAGGAAAAGTGAAATATTGCTAATGTAGAAGTAAATAGTTATTTATTTTTCATCTAGGAACAGGTCTTTCCAAGTCATGCACAAATCTAAGTTTCTACACTGTCAATGAACATTGGCCCCAGCGGAGAAAAAAAAAAAACAAACCAGAAACCAACACTTGACATAAAACAAAAAGAATCAATTACTTTTTTATTGTGATTCATACCTACAGGGTAATTACTTATTGCAAGGAGGAGTTTTTCTGTATTTTAAATATGTTATTTAGATTGCCTTGTGCATTTAAAATAAATTTTAGTTCATCTGCTTGCATCACTGGAAGGGAAAACTATATAAATTGTTTTTAAAGTATTTCCTTTCAAGACAAGATTTTTTTTTGAAGTTATGCAAATTTAGTGCTTGTGACAAATCAAACTGTGGAAAATTACATTTACTAATTGTATGCTATGTGAGTTCTATCTCAACCAGTGTTTCTAAATAAAATAATTTCTAAGCATTGCTTGAATATCCAGCATCCAGCACTGTAGTTCAGATTTTATATAAGCATCCTTGGTCTCAAAAGTGAATGAGCACCAGTTGCCACAAGTGTATAAGTCAGACCAATTTTAGGGCATCTTAATTATTTGTGGTAGAAAGTAAACTTGTCAATATTTCATAAACTTATTTCTCCATTTAGATTTAAAAAAACCCAGTTATTTCAATGAATTTCATGTGTAACAAACATGCCATTTGACTTTTGCTATATTTTGCTGTATATCATTTACTTCTATGTAAATATTTTCCTGATATGAAAAATTTCTAGTAGTTATTGTGCTCGGTGTCAGTGCAGGTCCAGAGCAGTGTGCTTTTGCAGTGGATCCATTTTCATGTCCACTTACTGGGTTGCTCTTCATGAAGGATGGTCTTTGTGCAGGTGAGCAGATTCCCTTTGACTGAAAACAGAGTAAGATCTAATCAGGAGTTTCTTTAATGGGAAAAAAATGGATCAATGATTGGGCACAATCTTCCAGAATGTATTAGCACATATGTGCTAACAGAAAGTTTTGAAAACATCACGCACTCAGCCCGCACTTTGGAGTACATCTTATGTAATATAAAACAGGTCTCACATATTTTTATATTTGCCATTGCACTCAATTTCCTCAGTGACTCTCCTTGTAGTTTCCTCATTGATCCCATCTTCCTCCTCTCTCAGTATTCCTTTTGTCTTTACATGTCCTATGTTCAGTTGCCCCTTCTTGAAAGGATCTGTTGTCCCTGATCTCCTCTTTTGATGTTTTCAAAAGACATTCCAGTGTGATGTCACTCAAGAATCCAAGGAAATGAAACAGCTCATCAATCTTTATCGAAAGAGGAACAAAATCCAAAAGATGTATTGATGGACAGCTACATTCCTTTCATCCTGTATAATCTCCTCAACACTGAGATTATTCCTTGTTGTGAAAGCAGACATGAATAGAGTGCTATTCTAGGTGCCCTGACTCCTTGCAGATTATGTGGATATCTGACCATATAGCTACTGAGAAAATTGGGTCCTTACACTTCTGGTCTGAATAGAATATTTCCCCATATCTTCACAGAGCCTGTGCAAGACACATCTGGCACCCATAATTAAGAAGATACTGAGAATGCTGGTGTCTGATCTGTTATGTGAAGTCACTTTGCACTCAAGCAACCAAAATCATGATTTACAGTCACATGACATGCAAGTAAATGTTACAATATGTTTTATCATCATATGACTATACTGGTTATACTCCAGTGTTGCCGGAGTATAACCTCTTCCCTAAACAAGTTGATATTGGGGATGAAAATATTTCTGTCTTACTCTGAAAGGCGTCATCATCTCCTTTGATTCTGGGGCAGAATAACAGAAATAAAGAATGTTATGCATTCTGGGAAGCCTTTCCAACTCTGCTTTATGCAATCATGAATATCCTGGAGTAGGCACACGAGTGAAATTTGGAGCTTGTCAACACCACTCCCACAGGAAAGCACAGAGAAGAAAAGAGATGAGCAATGAGAGGCAATATGTTTTCCAGTCTTGGATGGTGTCATCTATATCAATGTATATTATCAAGGAGAAAACTAGTCAGGTGTCCTCTCCAATTGATCATTCATTAATTGATAGCTAGTGAGGGATTAAGAGCTACACCTAGTCATTTTTTTTCTCTAAATTTAAAAGATCCTTAAAAGCCTCCTATTTAAAAGAAAGTTGTGCAAAATTGTATAAAACAACTATATCAGAAGGCTTCAGTCATGCCCTTCTGCATTTGCAGGTTCAAGAGTCGGTACAGGTTGTCTCTTTCCAAAGTGAAGGAAATTAAACCAATCTGTTGATGAAGTTGTTTCCAGGATCACTCTTTGGTCATAGAAAGGCCAGATCTAACAATGCAAAGACTCAGAAAATTATTATCTGTATCTTTCTCTTCACATAAAGGTACAATCAGGAAGTTCAGGCCAAATCATCCAGGGGGGCCACATGTAGTAGCTGCCATAACCACAATAACAGTTTCACTGTTTCATGCCCCTCACACAGAAATTCATGCACACACAATGAATGTTTGTTTTGCCAGTGCTAGGTCTCAGAGGCAGGGATAAGTTCAGGTAGCAGGATCAGTGACTCAACATTTTGTGAGTGTTCTGCTGGTTGTCACCTTTCCAGTTAATTATTCCAGCTTCCCATTTCCATCCTTGCCCTCTCTTCTGTTCTAGTTCAGCCTCATCTGCTTCCTCGTGACTGGCTGGGAAAAGGGCGTATGAGGGAGCATGTGCCTTCATGCATATGGATAAGAGAGGAAGTAGTTTGAGGTGAGATAAACTGCAGTTAGAAATCTTTTTTCATTGATTTACAATGTGTTTTTTAAGCATAATAGTAACAAAGAAGCAAAAATACATACACATTTTTCTTCTAGGGTTTTTTTTGTAAAGGTAATGGAAAGGGCAGGAATGCAATTAACTGACAATAGTTCAGAAACAACTTTCTGCTCCGGGTTGAGAAAAGGTACAATTTTGGTGGAGAAAGAGGCAAATGTATGCTCTTAGTCTTGCCAAAATACTTTAATGTGATGATAAAATCTGACTAATTTCTTTGTAAGAGACTTCTCTCCGTATGCACAAAGATCTAAACTAGTTGCAGAATGAAGAGCTAATACCTAACTCTAGTATCACTTGAGTGTTTTAGAAACAACTAAGGAGCATAATGTGGAAATGAATGAATAAATATGTACATCTAGAGGACATTTCTGGTGCTGCTGTTTCTCTAATTTGTTTGGTTTTAATTCCTTAAATTGCTCTTTCTGGCTTTCACTTAAACTGTAGTCTGCTCCTGTTGCCCAAACCAATGGATTACAACCTCCATGATACAGAAAGCCACACTGGCAACTTTTCAGAGACCAGGGGATTACAACTAATTTCCATAATAATTTACATGAAAATACTTGAAGTTTGCATCAGTTTTTCTTCTTCCTTACTCCCTACTGGGAATAAAGAAGGTGTGATTAAATCAAGAGTAGCTTAATTTCTCATGGCTTCTGAATTTTTTTTGTTTATATTTAATTTAATTTTAGTTTGTATTTCTTCAAGATTGGACATACTTTTGAGTTTCACCTGGGTCTTAACCATTATATTTCAAATCTCTGAGCATCCATATCTTGATCTGATTGACTCAAAAGGAAATTATTTAATACCTCAGAAAATCCATCATGACTACACTTTATCAGATATTATTAAGTCTTCAGTTTTAACACTGTGCTTTCAATATGTATTCCTCTTTTATTTCACTATCATACTGAAAGTTTTCTTTTCTTTTAGATTAAATCCAGTCCATTCAGTGAAACTCATGTGAATAATTTAAGTGCCCTAAATTAATCCTACTTAAGCTAATGTCTTGTAGTCAAGGATATTTGAAAAGAAGTAATTTGCTGTTCTTATTATACCTTTTTATTACTGATGTATTTTGTACTTAAATATGAAAACTTTGTAAATAAAAAAATCCCTTAACTTCAGACTGTGGCATTTTTATTGGAAGGTTAAAAAAATGATATTGGAAAGGCTTCCCATTTATTATAAGGCAATTTTTTTTCTTTTCAGAAAGAAGTCATCTTAAAGAAAGGAGACTCTATAGCTATGAATTTTGTATTTACTTCTCAATAGAAATGAAAAAACCCAAACAAACAAACAACCTCTCTGAAATTTTGAAAATTAAATTTTGAGGGATATCAAACTGGGTGGCCAAGAGCTTGATTTTGATTTGCAAAAATAATTTGAATATTTCTGTGTACGTATATGATAGGATTGCCTACTACTCTTCTTGGCTGGAAAATGGACAAAATATTTTGGCTTTTTTTCCCAGTTTCTCTCTTCTGATGACAATTCATCTTTGTGTTGAGAAACACTCACATCACAATGGCTTCAGGATACCATACAATAGAAATAAAAATAGAATAGAATACAGAGCCCTGAGTATACCAACAGAATTCTGATCTAGGGGCATATGTGATCAGTTATCTTTAAACAAGATCTAAACTTCAAGATGTAAACAGCTGAAAGGATAGGCTACAAAATTTTAGAAATATATCTGATCTATTCACAGCTTGATAAAGATAAAGATAAATAAGGATGTGTTCTTAAGAACACATCTGTGGTACAAAATGCTCCTTAGTTCCAGTCTATTAAAGTTTTTGTTCTTTTCCGTCACCTAGGTTGCAGTGGGTAGCAGAGTGCACATTACACTTTAATGCAGTCATCTTTTGAGTGAAGTACAGCCACCCTCCTTCTATTAATGTATTTGAATAAGCTTTATGATCAGAAAAGGATTCACAGAAAAAGCTGATTTATAAATACCAGACAAAAATATCTGCTATCTAGATAGGTACACGATTAAAACACATCCTAGTATATTTTTTTTTCTATTTATTTCATTACATTGGGATTACCTGGAGAGACTTAATAAAATCTTGGAACATAATTTCTCTGTGAGGGAGGATGGGGAAAGTAAGGAAGGCAGGGTAGAAATTCATACTTTTTCAGTACTGTAATAGGCAGTCGAAACTTCCTCCTTTTGTTTTTTAGGTACCCTACCCTGGTATGAATCATAGTGGTTACATTGCTAACAGAAGAGCTGTACTGGATTATGTCAATTGATGCAGGTCAATGACATTTTATTTTATCGTTGCTGTCATGCATTACATTACAGTAGAATGCTAAATGTCCTAAGGCAAACTAAAGTGCCCAAAACAAAATAAACACCTACTTTTCTTACAGCTCTGTTTCATACATACTATTGTTTATTTCTACCCCTTGTAGCATTGTTGATCACTCATGTTTCCTAGGGATCCACTTCTTTGACAGAGTTTCTGATTTTTTTTTTCTAATTCTGACCTTTCCTTCACTGTTATCTTCTAGTACTTGACAACTTCTATTGGAAAAATTGTGTTTTTTCCTTTGTTTTAATTTTTTCAGTTCATTGAACTAGTGCTACACCAATAACTGGCTATCTGGCAATCAGTGACAAAACGATTTTTGATTCCACTTCATCTCTCTTTTTCTCCTCAAAATATGTATATAACTATATCCTGATTTCTCTACTTTAGAATTTTTCTGACCATTCAAATTGAAAGAAAAATCTCCTGTACTGTCTTATTCAAAAACAGCATAATAGAAAAGATATAGTATTCTTTTACTCATTATAAAAAAAAACCCAAAAAAACAAAAAACAAAAACCAAAACCAAACCAAAACAAAACAAAACGCCAAAAAAACCCAAATATTTTGAGATATTTTGACCAATAAAATCTATTATTTCACTGCAATTTTATCCTGTGGGATTTATTCCTTTATTTCTGTGGGGTTAAGTTTTTAAAAATAAAATAGAATGATAGCACAGCAGGCTATAATACTATTACTGTGAAAGGACAAAGCAATATCTAACTTTGATCAATACATGTGCTTTGAAGAATTAGTAAAATTTAGGAAGACATGTTTGTGGCCTTCAAGAAATTCAATTCCTGTGCTCTGATCTGGCAGCCAAATAATACAATATATAATGTCCTTATTATGTATAGATTGTTATACCAAACTCTAATAGAATGTGTTTATATGGCCTGATGTGCCATGGTTTACATACTACCAAGGTCTGAATCTTCTTCCTCTTTGGGTGTAACCAGCTTGGGTTTTGATCACATTGTACCCATGTTATTTATGTATATTGTACATGACCATAAATATAATCCTAGCACATTTACAATATTTGAAAACTAAGGTCTCATTCTGCATGTGGGACATTTGAGAAATTGTTTTTCTTGAAGTATTTTCATTTCAGCAAATAAAAAAGACTCAATATAAGGAATAGGTTCTTCCTGCTTCTGATTTGGTTTTTGACAACCTTGTCATCTTCCGTATAATATTGTATTTCTAAATCTGTTCAGCAGGACCTCTCTTTTAGACCTGGCATATTTGTTACAATGAACAACTTATAAAATATCCTGAGTTAGAAAGGACCCACAAGGATCATCGAGTCCAGCTCCTGACCCTGCATGGGAGACCCCAAGGGTCACACCAAGTGCCTGAGAACATTGTCCAAAAACTTCTTGAACCCTGTCAGGGCTGATGCTGTGACCACTTCCCCTGGGAGCCTGTGTTAGTGCCCAACCATCCTCTGGGTGAAGAACCCTTTTCTGATTTGAAGAACATTTTCCTGATATCTAACCTAAACCTCTTCTGGTACAGATTCTTGCCGTTCCCTCAGGTCCAATCACTGGAGATGTGCCACATCTGTCATAAGGATGTTGCTGCTGTTTTTAAAGGGATAAAGCAGATATCCTAAAAGGAAGAATTTTTTTAGCGTAAAAGGAATGGTGAGCTACATGGGACTCAGAAACTCCTAGAATGTACATCACCTGAGTGGAAAAGCTAGTTTTGGTGATTCTTGTTTTTCAATAGATGTGGTAGCAACATAAATTTTTTTTGTGTAGCTTTCTCTTTATTGTGTCTGATTACTTTTTTTTTAATTATTATTATCATTATTTGTAGGCAAGGTATTTTCTCTCCTGACCCCTGATGGAAACATATTTCACCTGGATGTCCTTTATTTGATACAAATCATCCATGATCTCCTACAAAATAGTTAAGCCTTCCTCTCTGATATCTTCCAATAAACCTTTGAACCTCTGGAATGTCTTGAGTACCATATTACTTCAACAATATATAATCTTTTAGCTTTGGTCCATGAATATGAAGTTCCTTACCACAGACTGAAGATAAAACTGTCTTATACATCACACATTGCTCTTGTTATATACTTCCTACAGATGTTTTATTTGCTTAGCAAACTTTCTTTCTGTAATATCAGAAATCAATTTTAAAAGTTTGAATATTAAGAATTTAGATTCTATTTAATACTTTTAAAATTCCTTCACTTTTGAAAATGTCACGCTCTCAATTAAAAATTAAACTTTCACATACTATCTCATTTGTGCAGGCTATATGAAATAATTTTGTTTGTATATAAGTTGCATAGAAAGGATAAAGTTATTATTTTTTCCAAGGTTTCTGACCTGCAGAGTCCTCATGTCTAGCTCTGTTTTTATTTGGTTGCAGTTTCCTATTGAAAAGGGACAATTTTTACTTCCTTGATATCTTACTCTAGTTTTCTCTCTTCTGAATTTTTTCTCTACTTTTGGCCAAAATATAGTCACCAAAACTGAGCAGGCTGGAGCCTCAGCAGTTCCATGTCTTCCTTCTATTATATTTACAGCTAAAGCCAGTTTCTCATCCATCTGTTACTCCACAAGGTCACTTTTGTAACCTTAATGACATGGCTCTCCTGAAGAGATTGCTCTCATGTCACTTATTATATCTTCAGTTCCTATATAAGTGGTTTTTCTTTTACCTCCATATTTCAAGCTACAGTCCTTTTGTATGATGTCAGCAAATATATCAATGGTCAGTCCCTTTCTGGGGACACATTCTATTCCAGTTCTCTAATTCAACCTTCATTGGCAGTTACCTATAAGTATCACACATGTTAAATTGCTCTTCCTGTAATTTGGAAATAATTTTAAATATTAGAACTATTTAATATGTTGCCAATTGTGATGCTCAATAGCAACAGCCCCCCTATATTTTCAAGAATTGCTTGAATATTGCAAAAAGTATGTTTTATGTCTTTTGGATGGAGTAGCTGCTCAGATGATTGAGGTTATATCTTAGTTTGATACTTGTAGTGGGGTATCAATCCAGTGCCTTATCATTTTAGCAGCAATAGCACTACATGAGCTACTCAATCTTGGCTGCAATGTGTTCACATCTGCTAATGTTTTCCTGCTGCTGTTTGAAAGGTGGATTTGGAATCAGGGCTGCTTATGCCTTAGTTCACAGGAGACTAGCAAACCCACTTACCTAACAGTGTTCATTTAAAACAATTTGTGCTATTCAAGGTAAAGTAATACTTCTGGCATAGTTGTTACAGAAGTGAAAAAATTCCAAGTACCTCATAAGAAATATATTGAGGGACTCATTGCAGATTTCTTACAGGGAATAGGAAGTGATTCAAAGAGCAAGCAGTGTCCAGATTGCACGAAATGCCTCATCCATCTTTACCTAATACAACCCTTAAAAGATGAGGGGGAGGAGAATTTTGTGTGTGGACAAGCACTAGATACAAATCAATAACGATCCAAGGTTGAATGACTTTCCTGTAGTTTACCTGATGCAAAGACTTACAACCTGATATTCAAAACCATTATCTTATTCTAAAGTGCAATACTTTGAATTGTGTGAGAGTAAGCTTACAAAATCTATATGGAGCATAATGTTTTCTCCTGAGTGCAAAAGTTTTAAGAGGTTCCTTTACAAAGTTGGATACCATTGTCACTAAAGGGTTTTACCCCTCATTTTTCATATAAGACAATTCAGTATTCTTCTTCATCATTTGTGTCTGTGTATACCTATATTATTAATTATATCTGCAGAGCTCTCGGAACAATTCTTGTTAATTAACTTCATTTCCTTTTGCTGGCTAGCTGCCAGTGCAAAATATAGACTACTGAAGAAATTAAACCCTGATTGTTTTTTTTGCTCATGTGATCATCCTGGTATTAAAGTTTGTAAGTGCTTTGGATTTTAGATAAAACTGAGAGTTATATCTATGCTGTTTGACATAATTTGAGAATTTAGTCCATATCTTGAAACAATTCCATAGGTGAACTGAGAATTTTTGTCTCTGATCATCTTAAAATTGTAAGGTGTAAAATAATACTTTATATTCCAATATATCATATAAATTATGGAAAGTTATTTATAACTGAAGGGAAATACTGCTTTTGGTATAAGTAATTTCACAATATCTCTTTGACCAGGAGAGTTTTTGAATTAAAATAGTCTGAAATTATTTTTCCTCAAAGTACTTGCAAGGTGATTTACTTCAGCCCACTAGAATGGCTTTTCAGAAAAAGAAGCAGGTGAGGTCATCACTACACACATGGGTGATAGTTTTAGTTTATATTTTATTTTCTTTACTCCACTAGACTAAATGAGAGGTTCAACATCGGTAGCTGTGCTTTAAGAAAATATTATCTGGTTCTGCATTATCAAAACCAAACTCAAAATCTAGTCTTTATGTCCACATCTGGTATTTGAAACAAAGTGCACTAAGTGGGTATCGCTACCTCAAGACTTCACTCCCAGTATGAACTAAAACACTGATGTAGACTTCTCTCGACAGGCAAAGCAATCATAATGATCTTTTGTCTATCTTTCTGTCTGTTTGGGAAGGGAGGCAGAGCACAGAAATTTCAGACTGAAAGTTTTTCAGAAGGTTTTAATATTTCGAAAGGTCTTACTTTAATGAATACATCACAAACACCTTAGAATGCACACAATACTCATTAGCCTAGTGAAAAATAGAAGAAGTCAGAAAGGTGAGATGAAGGATGATATAAGAGAGAGCTGGCTCAGAAATTTCTGTGATGCAAGGAGCACTGCAATTCTGCTTTAGTTCTAAGGATCATTTAATCTCTTTCTGAGACTCTTGTCAAAAATTATTCAGCCGATTTTATATCATCTTTATTTTGCAATCAGTTTTACATTTAGGAGACAATTTTCCCTGCACCTTATTAAAGCTCACAAAGGAATGCCAGAAAGGCAATGGTGCAGTGCTGCCAAAAAGGGAGACAATGCAAACCTAGATGGAGTCATATGGTGGTGGATCAACACTCTCTGATTTATAGATCTAGATCTCTGAATAGTTCTACATAATAAAATTATGAATCTCTGAATTCATAGAACTGGGGAAACCTAGCATGTGGGGAAAAGACTAAATTTATAAACCAGAATATTACATGTCTCATTTTCCATTCATTGAAGAGAATGATTGAATTATAAAACCTGAGTGCTTTTTAAGTTTAGAAAAACTACAGTGGTATGTGCTTGCTATTGCAAACTAGCTAGAAGCAAGTTTTTATACTTATTTTAATAATTTTTTTTCAGTAAACAGGTTCTCTGCATTATTTGGACATGAATGATAGACAAAGTGTAATCACTGATAAATTCAAATCTCAAGCACCGACATTCTTGGTAATTATATAATTTGGAAAATGGATTACCTTTGTTTATGTTGCTGTTTTCATTGTCTCTGCATTAGAAGATCCAATTATTGTTATGTATACATTAACAGGGACATTTTAGATTAAGCAGTGAGTTTTAAAAGTTTTAATTTTAGTGAGAACTGCAAGTTTCCCATCTTTGGTTCATAGACTTTTCTCTGTGGTTCAGAGTACCTAATTGTCTGCGAACAGTCACACTTGCAATCTAAAGGTACAAGTCACGCTTGTAACTATCTACATCTAATCCATTTTAAATTTAATACTCTCTCTCTGCTAGTGTAGTGGTTTCATGTCGCCTCCTCACACCAGGTGATAATTTAGTGTAGTAGTTCAAGTACTCTGGCCGAACACCAGTGCACTTACTCAGTTTACTTACTCATTTCGGTGGTGAGATAAGGATTAGAAGAAATGCAAAGCAGGCCTAAAACTTTACAGGTAAAAAGATAGTTTATTAACAGAACTAAAAAGAAAATAATAAGAATCAAAAAAACCTTTCAGATACATCTCCTCCCCCCATTCCATCAAATTCTCTCCCGCCAACAACATAAAGAGACAAAACCTGAGGCATTTAGTCAGTTTACTGCCTTTAAAATAGGCTTTCATCATTTCAATTGGAAGAAGAGTCTCTCCTGTTACGCCATGGAGGCTTTTCACAAGAACACAGTTCTTTTGTCATTTCAGTATCACAGTGAACTCCCACCCGGAAAAGGATATCTGTTCATGTGTGGTAGTCCCTTCCTTGATACGCAGCTTTTCCCGCAGCTGCTTTGAGGACTCATCTTATTATTGGGGTACATTTTTAAGGATGAACTTTTCTGGTAGGAAAGCAAAGCGTCTTCCCTCTCCCTGGAAGAAAGATTTGCTCCTATGCCTGAAGCAAAGGTTTTTTCCTCTATTCTACCTGAGGTAAGGGTTTGTAAGATTTCCCTCTATTATATTCCCTGACATAAGGGTTGTCTTCTCTGTGGTAAGGTTCCCCCCTACCACAGTCATTTTAACTTCTGTTTGCTTCAACACAAGTGCCTTTGCTTAAGTTGCAGTTAGAACATATATCCCCCCCAATTATACTTTGAGTTACAGGGAATCTTAGTCCAATACCATGGTTTTACAGCAGAATTTCAGCTTAAAGCGTCTCCTCTTTCTCCTTTCTTTGGACTTTCAGTCCCTCTTTCACTGACCTCGGTGTCTCTGTTGGTCCTCTCTGCGTCCTCACTCTTTCCGAGTCCATTTTGTGCACTTTGAGTGCACAAAAGGACTCAGATATAACTCTCTAAGAGTTAATCTCTCTTCCAGGTTCAGCTGGACAGCAGTTGGCAGTTGCTGCATTCCATGCATTCCATTCCAGCAGAGGAGGGGAGCGGGGGAACTCCGCAGCCAGGAGTTGCGGCAAAAGCGGCTGCTCAACAGCCTCGAGCCGCGGCAGGATTTCTCTTCCGTGCTCACCACCCTCCCCGGAGTGGCCCTTTCTTGCCCCAGTTCAACCTGACCCTGCGGGCATCAGGGAGGGCTTGGTCTGGCCTGGGCTCCCTCCAACATGGCTGATAGTTTCCCCTCCCCCTGCCCGGCAGTCGTGGCACTCCTGGGGAGGGGAAGGGGGGCAGGGGCCCGGCCCTGTCGGGCCCAGTTGGCCCCAAGGGCCGCGCAGGAGCCTCTTGTTACCTTCTCAGCAGCCAGAAACAAAGAGAAACAAACTTGCGTTTCTCCTATCTTAACATGTGAGACACAGAGGCAGACTCATTATTTAAGTGGCTACGCAGCCTACCTATCTTAAAATTAGCTAACTAATTGGCTCTCTAGGCCTGCAGGAAGCTGCACCCACAGGAAACTGCAAAAGTCCCTGCAGGTAAAAACATAAAGGAAGCTATGCCTGCCAGAAATTATAAAATCCTTGCAGGTAAAAAAGTTACCCTTTTTTCAAACCATGACAGCTATCCTTTCCAAATTTCCAAGTGCTTTCATAAACATTTTAAAAACCGTGCTAGTGTAAGATTAATCTAGATGTCTAAAACTATATTCCCTCTAATGATCTGGTTTATAAATTTTATGTCACTGAGTTGTTCAAAGAACATGATAAGTAATTTTGCATTTTCATTTGCACAGAATCCAGTTCCGGTCCAGGTTAAATAACTGTAATAAAATAGTTATTCAATACTTTTATCTACCACACCAAATATTGGTTACTTTGTTGCTGTTTGGAAAAAAAAATGGCTTCCATATTTTTATTTTACAGTAGGCTCCATCCTGTACGTAGCTTACATACTGGTCATTCAACTAAAACTCATTAGTAACTTTCCTTCTCATATTTTCTCTTTTTCTATGTGCAAATTTAGATGTCCCAGCTGACCTTCTCTGAACATAATGTTGTAGAAAGCAGGCTGAGCTGTGTCTTTAGTATGTCCTAAAATAACTAGAAATAAAATGTATTTATGTCACAGAACGAGCAGTCTTGTGAATATTTTTAATTAGAAGAATCATTATAAAATAAAATTTTGAAACAAAAAATTCTTCGGAAATATTCTGAAAACTTTATAATGTAGAAATAATACCAGTATAGAACAGTCTATATGAGGTGGTTCTTCAGTTAAACATTATCATTGGTTCATTTTATCCTGAAAGCTAAGTAAAAATCTCATTGAAATTCACAATTATATATTTGTTTTTCTTATCAGTACCATACCTAAGAACATGTTGCATATATAGGGAAGAAGACCATTTGTAATGTTTTGAATTGCAATCACTCTTCGATTCAATGAAATCGAATGCAAATTAAATATATAGATTAAAACTTTTAGAGAACAACTAAAATAACATAGAAGGAACAAATTATATGAAAGAGGCTGGTGAGAATTGAGAATTTCATGTAAGACCAAATATATCTATGATAATTTCATATAATATTAAAGTGTTTCTTATTTGTTCTTTTATCTAGATAATTTACATATAATTTTCTAAATAATATGTAATTTTAAAAAATATATATTATTCTACTAAGAATATATTATTCTTTGTTTCTAACAAACACTTTTCGTTCTTTTTCTACTTCAGTTTTGGATATCTTGAATATTTTTGCAAATTGCCAATATACATTATTGCATAAAGTTTTGATTTATCTGTAACTCCAATTTAATTCAATACTTTTCTTCTGTTCTCCATTTCTCAGAAGTGGTGTTTGATATGTTATATTCCATTTGTCTTTCCATATTTATACTGACTGTATTATTTAAGTAAGGATACAGAAAAAATAAGTGCTGTCTTGCAAAATATATATGGACTGCAAATTTAAATTCAGTCTTACTTTATAAACTGGAAAGTAGCCTACAATATAAACTGGAAGGTAGCCTACCTGTTGAAGTCATAGTCCCTTAGTTTTTGGGATAGTGTTAGCAAATATGGACTGTATGGTTTCCTTGTCACTGTTTTAGCAACATAACATTCTAATAATATAAAAACTGCAAGAAAATTATTAACTTTTTTACTTTGATATTATGATGCATTTACATTACAGCTTAGGTATCTCATAGTCTTCCAGCAGGCCAGTTGGGCTTTTTTGCTACAAGTTCTGCAGCTCAGTGGGCCAGTGAGATATAGTTTATACACAAAACAAAGAATATAGCATTAGTTTCAATGAAATCTAAACAAAAAAATAACCCAAAAAAAACCCAAAAAAACCCCCAAAAAACCCCCCAAAAAACCCAAAAAACCAAAAAAACCCCAACAAAACAAACAAAAAAAACCCAACAAAAAACAAAAAAACAAAAACTCCACCACTAACTAAAATATTATTCCAGATCAATTATGAGAGAAAAGGAAGCAAAGAAATTATTACACAAATCCTTTAATAATAAGGGGTTTTTTATACACAGTTGAGCTCTCATTTTCTGGTGTTACGTTTATATTTTTTGCTGGCCTTCTTATTGCCAAGGTCAATAAATTTCATATGAAACTGTACAACACTTCATTTAAAAATGTGTTATTTTCATTACAAAGCTCGATATTCTGGAAGATAGGAAGGATATTCTGAAAGATAGGAAAGGTATTCTGCATCAAAAAATCTTTACCCTATTTAAGTTTGCCTGAAATTTTCACTTGGTTGTGCAGGTTGCAAGCAAGAACATCTAACATGATAATATTTTAGCTAGCCCATGATTGTCTTTTATTAAGAATAATTTTTTGTGGTTTTTTATTAAGAATAAGGGATTATTTTGGATTTAGTTTTATAATTTTTAAGACAGTGATTGACTAACAATCCATGCTGAAATGGTATATGAAGAGGATTGTTGATTTTGATCATTTCATAAAGGAAAGAAAAATTAGATATAGTTTTGATCCAAAATGAGCTTTAATGTGTTTTTTTTTCTCCCAGTAGAAATTCCTGGAACATTTCTTTTTCTTAGCATACCCTTTGATTTTGACTTCCATGAATATTCTTTCAGAGATTTTGTCCTTTTCTTATGTTTCCCTTTACCTTTCTCAATTTTTTACCTTTTTTTTTAAATTAAATTTGACACTAAAGCAAAATAAATCAAAACAAGAATAAGCATATTACTAGTCTGTCCTTTCTCTTAAATAGTAGCTTTGCACCAGGGTAATTACAACTTTATTTCCTTTAGGACATGTAGTTGAGAAAAAATATGAAACCTGTTATGACATGTGGCATACTAAAACAAAATCCATAGTTGTGTAACCACAATTTACTTGTTTCAGGACAGTGTACCCATCTATTTTCTTTTATAATTAGATTGTAAATTTCAACAGGGAAGGCTCTTTGTCATAAATCTATCGAATACCTAGCAGCATACAGTCCAATTCTGCCTGGAATGTCTAGAATATCTACCATAAAATAAAAGAATAACAACTATTGAGGGCTTATTTATAAATATTGTGTTCTATTTGTCTCTCAGCATTTCCCTAACACAAACTAGCAAGAGACATTACAATACATAATGATTTTCTTCCCTGCTCTTGCTCCATGAATGATATACATTCTCAAATTATGCATGTCTACCTTCCTGTTCATGACAGAGAGGGGACACACTGCAATACACATATTTTTACTAAGAATTAAGAAGTAGGGGATCCTGCATGGTAGGCAGAAGACTCTCTTGAACACAGGAACATGGTCCTATGAAGTAACTTTACTGTTATGATACAGTTTAAGCATTTCCATTTTTCCTAGCAGTCCTTAACATGAGCTTTCAGACATGAGCAAATGTGAGCAAATACGGTATTCATCTTCTGAACTAAGATAGAGAACTTTTGTCTTTCATGTGACTTGGAAATCAATTTAAATCTCCCCAGAGAAATGTCTGCATATCTATAACTTGGATAATTAATTAATTCTATTCAAGGGGGAAATGCCTTTCTCTCTTTGTCCTGTCCTGTTTACCAAAGAAACATATCTAATGTATGTCTTAGTAGCTGGCAGGGGCTTTGTGAGTTCTTCAGTCAAAAGCACAATTTAAAAAAGGTTTTAAAATTAAATAATGATATTATTTACAGCATTAAGAAAGAAAAATATGTTCTTGACACTGTGATTCTATCAATCTTCTACAAGTTAATTTTTTTTACAGTTTCCTATCTCAGAAATATCCCCC
Organism: Picathartes gymnocephalus; assembly: GCA_013390045.1. Classification (NCBI taxonomy): domain Eukaryota; kingdom Metazoa; phylum Chordata; class Aves; order Passeriformes; family Picathartidae; genus Picathartes; species Picathartes gymnocephalus. The sequence continues at coordinate 34,784 of WEKY01039612.1, forward strand.
AATTCAAATTGAAAATACTGGCACTTTGCTTCTTTTGTTCTTGTGTATTTTAGATCTGTCTTTCATTAAGATGACTTTTTTCCATTCACTGTCTACCTGAAAAACTGGTGAGATGAGACAGTTTAATTCTGTTTTTTCTATAAGGTAACATAAGCAATTCTGTAACTTTGATTAGTTTGATGGGATACTAATATTTATTAAAACTAAATCAAGTTAAACAGTATTTTTGAAATAGTGAACTTCCCAATAATCAAGCCAGATACTACTAAAGTCACTTGCATCTGATGAGGATCTCAACAGGCAGGTGCAGCAGATTTTTTATTTCAGTTAAAGCTTCATGTTTCAATGTCGTGCTGACAGACTTAGTGCCAGTATCTCCTTTAGCTATACTTAGTAGCGGTACAAAATAAGATTTATATTTGAAGATTTAGTGGGTAGGGACACTACTAATCTCAAATTAAATACCACCACTCCCAGAAACTATTATTAAAATAAGGTTATTCTGAAATTACTGATACAAGATTCATTCATTTACAGACCTGGTTTTTGTTTCTGTTTTTTATTCATGTGGTGTCTAACACAAATGCAGAAATAATCTTGGAATTGCCTTTAGGAAGGAACACAAGACCTTATATCTCCTCCACCTACAATTGATCCTACCTTCACATTATAATCATAAATATTGCTAGTATATTTAGATAGTAGGATAGTATTTTCTTCCTTTCAGATTCCTTATTTGCTTTCCTGGCTAGATAATATTGCGGAAAGGTAAATAACAAGCATCCTTCTGTGGAAGACAACTAATTAAGAGCACTTGGGGTTCAGATTGTCGGGTTTAGGGTGTTTTTTCTCTAGAGAAATACGCTAGTATAATCTGTGGAATGTCATATTTCTAGGGTTTTTTAGAGAAGTACACAACTGAATCCCCTAAAAAGCAGACTGTGGAGACAGTGCTTCTCAGATAGGGAGCAGGGATTCAAAATAGAGACTGAGAGGAGCAAGAATGCATTAAGTTGGAACTTTGGCCAATCATTTCATAATGTGGAGCCATGCTTCAGGCAACAGAATACACTAGTGCCTTTTTCTGAATCACTCTCATTAATTTAGATAGCTGAAATCCTCATCATTTTCACTTAAAGAAAAAAAAACTACTGAAAATCTTGTCTATTGAGAACAGAAATATGTATATCTAGAAATTAATTCGAATGCATCATAAATTCCCTTCCTAGTAAACTAAACTGCTATTATGCTGAGGCCATTTAAAAGCCAAAATAAGATTAATCTAAACTTTTCACCATCTCTTCTACTCAGTCTGAATGCAAAGGAGCCCTATCATCCAGTAGCCTTACGGAGTAAGGTATAAATTACATAAATACAGTTGTATGTTAGACAACTTTGGAATGTAACTAAAAGACTCTTGTGTTACATGGGTTAGTCACAAGAAAACGTTCACAGCCAAAGAAAGGAGTGATTGGAAGACAACTCTATGTGATCATAAGAGGTTTTTATTCACTTCCCTGATATTTTGATTAGAAATAAAAATACCTCTCCATCCCAATAATTTTCATTTTAACTGGGAAATATTTGAAAGTTCATTTAAAAAGAATAACTGCAATGTTTTTTGCTGTATGGCTGTCGGTTTCATTGTTTCTTTGGCTGACTGATTTCCATAAGACTGTATTATTGACTCCTTCATAAATCACCAGTATCCCATCTTCAGTCTCAGACTTCAAGTCAACAGTTTTCCAATAGCGGGCTGACAACAGGACTTAAGACTGTAAACCCTTGACAGTTTATTTTGATGACATTATAAGTTCTGAAATTAAGTTATTATTGCAGCATTTGTTCTTTTTCTGTGTAAAGGGGTGTTAATTATTTCAATTACTAACGTGACATTTTTCACAAAGCATATTGTTTGAGATAGCAACCATATTGAGAAAGTGTAGATGATAAAGCAATAAATGTTTTCAACCTGGAAAGGTGTTGTCTGTCTGCAACGTAACTTACATGTGAGACCCTAATTTGGCCAGTCTCAAGCCCTTAATGTCTTTTTTCATTTGCTGTTGTCATGATACTTTCCTGTAAGTTAAAATTGTGTCTTAGCCTCTTGAGAAAAACACAAATAGCATACACCGTCCTATAACTCCAAATGCACATAAAAATCCTTCCTGTTTCCGTGCATACCTTGAAGTCATATTCCTGAAGATGTGGAGTTTATGCTACTCATTTACAGTAACTATCATCCAGGAAATTAATTTTCATCTGGAAATAGACTATACAGTCCCATATTCACAATATCCATATTTTATCATCTTTGAAATTCTCATTCTTCCTAAGGACTATGTCTGTGACAAAATGTGCAAACCTGACATTTTACTTTTATCAGTTTTTCTGACTCTTCTGATTTATATATATGGATTTTTAATTAAAAGAATAGATAGACTTTGAATACCATCACTGAAGGTATTATTTTTTATAATCCAACAGTTTCCAGTAGATCAACAACAGCCATAGAACATATACGCTAGCTTTAAGGTTTTTGAATAGTGTCCTAGATGTATTATATAAGTCAGTAACTTCAGAATATACTGAGGACAGTCTGCTCCTGTAACCCATAAATTACAGTCAGAATCATTCAGACCAAAACCATTATTTCCCTGGACAACTGCTGAAGTCAAGTATATATGATTATTAATTCAAACTGATTGCCGTGAAATTCTTAACTTTACAGTGGCTTTAAGAAACTGCATAATTCATGCTTTAAGTAACTTCATTTAATCCTAACTTCACGATTTCTTTTAGATTAGCATTTTAATGGCATGTGCCTAACCAGGCTGTTTAAGCTTTACAAATTTTCTTCATATGCTTATATATTTATGTTTGATTATAGAGTTTTGGTTTTCCTCTGGTGTATTCAGAAAGATTAAGGACACAGTATTTGTAATTATAGGGAACGTTAATAACTGGGTTAGGGACAGCACAATACAAATATATAAAAGGAAGTAAATCAGAATCAGCAATGGTAAAAAAAGAGTAGAAAAAGGTGTTTCCATTGTTACATACACTTTTTACATGTATATATTGTAATATTACTAATGTTGATGATCTTTTACCACCTGAGAAAGATACCAGCAAATCCATGATATTTACAGCTACATATTGGATGCATTCTGATTTCTAAACAGAATGAGAGTAATTGTGTGATGTATGCATATAAAAAAACCAGTACCTGGTTGTGCAAAATAGAGAGTTCACGCCTCAGAGGAATGACCAATGAGACAGGTTTTCGTTTTCTTACTGTTGTTTTGATTTGGGTTTTTATGTTCTGTAGTTATTTGGGGCTTGGCGGAGTTTTGTTTCTTTTTTTCTCTTTGGCCAGTGTTACAGCAGAGTTGTTCTGCTTCCCAGATTTTCTAAATCAACTAAAAGCTAAGAAATAATTTGGGTATTGAGTTAATTCTGTGATTAGATGTTCAGAGTCAGCTAGGTGCTGGAAAAAAACTTATCTTAGATGAAACGCAACCACTGTTGGCATTTGTACTGTATTTTTTAAGAACTTGAAGACAGTGATTGACAGACCTACTTTGCTATTTCCAATTTTTCAAAGCTGGATTTTTTTCTTCTTATCCAATTTGGACTTCCTTTCAATTATTTTGGGACCTAATAAATATTCAAACAAATAATTGCATACCTCTCCACAAAGAATGATGAGGTGGAAATTTGAAAAAAACACTAGGCCTTTCTGCTTCTTTAGCAAAACTTTTACAGTGCAAATATGTTTTGATTTTATCAGACATCATCATTCCTTTAGGGCTGCAGAAACTATAGCAAGGTTTTGACAGCTTCATCACAAGGAAGAACCTCTAGAGTCTGAAACCTCTGTCCAGTATGTCTATAACAGAATAAATTAACATATGATTTTCTTTCTCTTTGAAGTTATGGCAGTATTTTGGCTAGATGTGATTGAAAAGAGCTTAAATGTTACAAAATAAGATGTCTATATTCTCCAGAGCATGACCTAAAAGTGTAGATGCAGCAATTAATCTGGAAGATTTTTCTCCTTCTGTCTAGGACATCTTCAAATTCAATTTATAAAAAGAGTATACAAGTAAGATAACTTTTCCTTAAATAGTATTTTAGTCAAAGTAACTATAACATTCAATGAGGTTTTTACTGCTTTTTGTTTTGGGTAGTGCAGTTATCTTTGTGGAAGATTAATAGATGTATTCAAAAATGTGCTTTATCTCTGGTATAATTTAGTTTCATGTTAGTCTTATACAGCTGCTAATAAGCTTCCAGGTATATCCATGACATTTATGAATCTTTAACTGGAGATTTGTAGCAACTGAAGGCCTTCCTCTGTATTGGGCAAAGATGTGTGGAATTCTCTTGTTTCAGAGAAATATCTCAGTTCAGCTGAGTCGCATTTTGGAATGGGAATAGTAGTTGCATTAACTTCATCTTTATGTCCTCACCTTCAGGGCTTAAGATAATCCATCCTTGGTTAGTAGGTATAACTCCAAACTCCATGAATTTACGGAAGCACTCTAATTCAAACATTAACTCCCAAACAATGGAGAAAGGCAGTGCTAGGAGTGAACATTGCCTGATTCCAGAGAAGAAAGGACTTTAAAAGTGATGACTTAAATTTATGTTAATTTGAAATTTTACTCGGAATTTTTATATAAGAAAATTGCTTACCTTTAATCCAAGTTTGGCATTTATCAGGTTTAGTATCTTTAGTATCAAATTTGATTTCAGTTCATTACCTAATTTTACATATTTTCTTTCTTCAGTTCAACTTTTCAGGAAAAAACACTGAAATTTAACCCTCAAAACCCCAAACTGTAATTCAAAACCAATTCCATGTGTATAAAAAATATTTTAAAGGAAACATTCATTTTTCTTTTCTTCTCCTTTTTTTACTTTAAAAAGATTTAAAAGGACCCTACTCTCAGAGCAATTATGGACAAACCATGCTTGACTTTCTCAGACAGCACAAATTCGTAAAATTGAATTTTGTCCCCTGGGACTGTCTTGTATGGCTTGAAAAGGGGTATTGCTTATTCAAAGATAATTTTAAAAGACATTTTACAAACTACCTTGGAGTTTAAGTGCTGAGGATACCATTTAACGTCTACAAAATATATGGGTTTTTATCTCTTCTTCTCCTTTTTAGCCCAATTTCATTGAGAAGAATTTGTGCAATGGCTTATCCATCTGTCATTCCCTTTTCTCTAATAACCCTTTACCTGCTGGTCAATTTAAACTAAATTTGACACAGAACTACAGAGCTCAAAACCAGTAAACGGTTCTGAGTTTTTAAAATTCACAGGTGACTAGAAAAAAAAATATATGCCATATCGAAAGAAAAGCTGCTTCAGGAGCTCAGGAGTTATCAATTCTTTCTGCATTTTGGGATGACTTGGGTTGACTTGAATCCTGCCATTTTCTGTTCACTCCTGCCAAGGTGATTGGTGGGAAAAGGGCATAGAAGGAACCAGAACTATACATAAGATAGGCAAAAAGCAAAGTGGTAAACTGAAGATGCCACAAAGCAGATGTGTTGCAGGTAGAAACAACACAAATCCCTGGGAAAATAGTTCAGTTTATTTCATTGTTCATTAAAAAAAAAGTGACAAATCAAAGTTATTTTTTGACTTTCCACTCTTGTAAATGCTTTTGAGGAAATCCTGGAAAAAAAAAGTGAACTGCTTAGAACTTGATAAGGAGGAAATGCTAGTAAATTCAAGAGTGATATGATTATATAAGGTGTTTGGGTACAATATACTGTGATCCAGGGCCATAATCAAACTTTTAGGTATGTTAGTGAGAGGTCACTCACCAGCTGAAATTAGCATCTCTCTATCAGCACTGTATTTATGACCTTGAATCACAGTAGGTTTTCTGATAGTAAGAGTTGCCTTGAATACTTACATGTGTACGAATTTCCTATTTGAAAGATGTTCTTCAATTTTGTACTACACTTTTCATGTCTGGTTCTAGAAACAGAAATGAATGAATAATAATGCAGTCTTTAGGGTTCTAATTTTTACAAAAAATTTTTAAGAATCTAAACCGTTTGCACATGACTGTCTCTGTCTTTCTTCAGTATATGAAGCGTTGCTGAAATCTTTGAAAAAAATCTGGAACTGCAAGCTGCTTAAAAGCACTTTGTTGCATAGCAGGTGCAGGTGAACTAAAGGTCAAAATCTGCTTGATTTGTAATGCACTTTGCTATGATTTGATGTAGATACAAGCAAATACATTTGAGCAGAATCTAGTATATGATCAAAGTCAAATGCACATGGGCTTACAGCTTTTGCACCTCATATAATCTCCTTTGAAGTTCATAAAATCTTAATAAACTTTTTTTCCCCTTTTGAGAATTTGGTATTTTCATAGTGTTTATTTGTTCTTCCAAACCCATCTTTTTGATTCTAATTTTGTTATTCCCAAAACAACATCTGTAAATCATTGCAACAAATTATTAATTTTGCCAATCTGTTTGACAAATGCATGAGTTTTGGCTTTGGATTTTTTTAGTTTAGATGTAGTTTGATTAAAATCAGGTTTTCTGAAACAGACAATTTTCAATTTTGAACAAAAATATTACTAATATAGGACTAACCTCACCAATTTAGGTTTAGAACCATAAAAATACTATGACAGGCAGATACATTTTGCTGTTGCGTTTGGGTGATCATCTACGCCATCTTCTTGCCCAAAGAAAGACTAAATTCAAAGCTAGAGCTAGGTTTCCCTTTGTCTTTTTGGGCTGAGCCTTAAGTTTCTTGAGGGTAGGACTCCACTCCAACTCTGGAGAAGCTGGTCCATGTTTAATCACTCACAGTGTGAAGAGGTCTTTATATTTAATCATAATTTTCATTCTGTCAACTTGTGCCTATTGCATCTTGTCTTGTGCATGTCATTGAGGAAACTGGCATCTAATGGTTGATTTTCAAGTTCAAACCACTCATTCTAACTTCCTCTGGTAAGTAGTTAGACATTTACACATTTAGTGATGCCAGTCAGTCATCTCAAGCACTGCCTCAGTGAGATGAATCTCCTCTGAGAGTGCCCATTTCTCTGACCGCTGCTGAAATACAGGATAGCTTTAGATAACTCTTTCTGGTAGCACAGCTTTAACTTAAGATGAATAATAATGTTTCACTGGGATTGGAGAGATATCCACATTTATTTGTATCTTTATATCTTTTTACATATTTATGCCTTTTATAATTCGATGTTATATTAGGATAATGAATACCACTTTTTTATTTGCATGTGGATTTTTTACTTATTTTACTGATTTTCTCTCTTTTGACGGTGAGTGTTCTGATTCTATTCAAATATGGTCTGTCAATGTCTTGTCTTTTGGGTGTGAAAGGTCAAATTAACAATTAAAAGTTCTGAAGCTCAGAGGTGGAGTTTTGTCATAAGGCTTATAAAACCTTTAACAAGGTTACTAAATAAATAAAGCTATGTCATTTTTCCATTTTTGTGTTGATATGGGGGACACTTATGGATATGAAAATACAAAGCTTTAAGAACAGATTATTTGGTGATTTTGGGGACATTTATGGATATGAAAGTGCAAAGCTTTAAGAACACATTATCTGATTTGTAGAGGAACAGCTTGAACGCACATAGAAAATTAGCTGCTAAGCTCGACTGCTCGGTAGTCATTGTGTAGAAGTCATATAGGTAAGATGTATGATGATGAAACTCAGCAAAGCGGGACTTGGGTATGGTTAAGATTTGGTAAAGCAGAACTTTATGGTCTGGAGCCAGCAAAAATCAGGCCTGTGGTTTTGGCCAGGGCAAGCTAACCTGAGCACTAGCCAAATCCTTACTGCACCTGCCCAGAAGGAGAGGTCAAAAGAAAGCCACCTTGATGAAGACTCTGGCCTTCCTCAGAAGACCCCAGCCCACGACCACCAGAGAGGACTGCGCAACCGCAGAAGGACTTTTTAGTTCATTTGAATTCAAAGCGAGGCTAGGCGGGGCTAGGTGATGAATATGTATAGGTGTACTCTGAAATTTAATGCATATGTAATACTCCAGAAAATAAATATCTGGGAGAAAGTCACCCAAGCACGCACGATTTGGAGGAGATATCCCCTCGTGGATCCCAGCTGGAAATAAAACATACCACTTTACAATTTCTAATTGTAAAGTCCTTATTTCTCCTAATCAGTGTTTTAGAAGACTGGAATTTTTTAATAAAGGACATTCACAGTTAAGAGGCATGAAAAATTCTGGAATAGATTTGCTTTAGTTGGGAGAACCTAAAAAGACCTGTTTTGATGATGAATAAGAAGTAGTCATCCAGTTCTCATGTCCTCAGTTAGAAAACTGGATTGTCACAGTCATTGCGCCGTAGATAAATTATGAATGTGATACACTGATAGTCAGTGAGTGCATTTATGGGATGACAGGTGACTCTATTCACTTAAGCCCAATAAATATATCTTATTAGCCATAACAGAGAAAAGTGCTAGTTTATATTAATTTGATTTATTTCTATTCTCCTATATGTTTTCTTTAAAATTTCTTCTGAAAATTACAAAGCAGGAAATACAATATAACTGAACTAAGTGAAGAAGATTAAAACTTTTGATGGTTCGTGTCAGACTATAGATTCAATTTTCAAATACTTTTATTCAGTATGTCCTAAATATCTCAGATCCAGAGAGTTTAATTAAATTATGGCTTTTTGGTCAGTTGTTTTCTAGTCTTCCTAGTGTATTGACCAAGGTGAACGTAAAATATAGGAAAGCATCTTCAAAATCACTGTTATTATCATACTAAATGATGTGATTGAAGATTCTTTGTCACAGTAAACTAATCAGTGTCTCAACACATACTGTATTTCTCGGAAACACCAGTAATTTATTACCTCATTTATCTACTTTCACTTAAAGATATAATTATTTTTTGAAAAAAACCCTCTGCATTGGCATACATCCATGAAAGGTGTCACCTGTGTCGATAGGCTCTGTAAAGATATTTCATGGTCATAATACATAGTCTACACCCCTGCTTTTGCAAAAGGAATTTTATAAGTTTTTTTTTGTGAAAAGTACATGACATGGGACATATAATACTTTAAGTGCACTAACAACAGATTTAATGTATCCTAAGGCCACTTTTTCTTAGTAAATTACTCATTCAAGGTAAATGATCAGAAACCAAAATTAGCATTTTTTGTAGGGTTTACAGACAGAGGCGTGATGCAAAAGATACATGATTCTTTACACAATGTAAAACAGGGTGAAAGTATCTATATGCACTCAGATTATAAGTTTGTATTTTTATGTGTGTAAGAGTGGAATAATTTGTGTTTTAAGGATACAAGAGGTATGTTTCAGCATTTAATTTTAGTGGAACTTTTACATTTCTTATATTGTTTTTTTAATCCTGTCTTGCATTTACCTAAAAAGAGAGAATGGAATAGTTTGCTTTTGATTAAAAGAGTAAAATAAATATATCTATTTTCCCTGTCTTCCTGTAGGTTTAGTGAAATATCCAAGGTAAAACAATCTAGGAAATGAAAAATATGAGAATGGCTAGAAGTGTCAATAAAGTCTTTGTCATCTTCCTTAAAACTTAGTCATCTAGCATGGGGAAAAACCTGGCTTCAGTTTTCTCTGCCATCATAGGAAATTTGAGTCTTTCACATCTTAAACATACATTCTCTTGTCTGATCTCACATTTTCCTCCTGATCTTCCAGTTCAATAATTGTTGCTCTTGTAGCCCCTTGGAACAAATGAAATTGATTCCAAGAAAACTATATGAAGAAAATGATCTAAAGTTGTCAGTAATTTTGATGATACCTAAGCTGCAATGTTACAGAGTTAAATTTTCTTCAAAACTTATTTCAAGCTGGTATGTTGGAAATTTTGAAAAAAAAACAAGTTAAAAAGAATCCTAGCAATGCAACAAAGTTCAGGGAATTTAAAGGTGATGAATTTTCCAGATTTTGCTGTCAACGAAATATTCATCTTTAGAATTCTCTCTATGCACTGTATTCAGGTTTGGTAATTGATATAAGGAACAGGGGAAAAAATACACTAAATGTCCAATTTTGACTATGGTGTCATATTTTCTTTTTCTGTGTTTGCTTTCAGATTTATTTAAAATTTAATATAGCTAGAAAGAAGTGTTAACAATGCAGAAAAGAAATTAATATAGGCTAGAATATCAGTTGAGGAGAGCATCAGACTAGAGAAGAATATCAGATTAGAGAAGCACTTAATTCTACTAAAGTAATTGAGGCAGTGTTTTTGTTTCTATTTTCAATCTAACTTGGATGACATTTCATAATTTCCATGAATAGGTTTACTGAAAGAAGTCTTGATCAATCTTCTAGAAAGGAATAACATTGATGGGAACAGATAGATTCATCAGACCAATACTTGCTGGAGCTTGGTGGCTCCAAGGTTGGTGTCATCAGAAAAAATTTGGGATTTTGGCTATGGGATGATCTATTGGCACCTGATAGAATGTGCCTTTTTTATAGGGGGGAAAAAAGAGTTCTAGCAAAGTAGCTAGTGAGGCTCATTGATAGAGCTTTAAACTGTCTTGGAAGGGGGAAAGAGATAAAGCTGGTACTGGAAGACAGAAAGTTGAACATGAGCCAGCAGTGCCCTGGCAGCCAGGGGGGCCACCTGGGGTGTCCTGGGGGGCATCGGGCACAGCATCGCCAGCCGGGCAAGAGAGAGGATTGTCCCCTCTGCTCTGCACTGGGGCAGCCTCACCTCGAGTGCTGGGGCAGTTTTGGGTGCCACAATGTAAGAAAGACATTAAAGTATACTAGAGCATCCAGAGAAGGGCAACAAAGATGGTGAAGGACCTTGAGGGGGAGTGGTGCAAGGAGTGTCTGAGGTCACTTGGTCTCTTCAGCCTGGAGATGAGGAGACTGAGGGGAGACTCAGTCTATAACTTCCTCTTGAGGGAAAGAGGAAGAGTACTCTCTGTGACCAGACTGGGAGGGAAGGCATGAAGTTGTGTCAGGGGAGGTTAGGTTGCATATTAGAAAAAGGCTCTTCACCCAGAGAGTGGTTGGGCACTGGAACAGGCTCCCCAGGGCTTTTCTCACAGCACCAGCCTGACAGGCTTCAAGAAGGGTTTGGACCCTGCTCTTGGGCACATGATGAGACTCCTAGAGAGAGAGCCTGTGCAGGGCTGGGAATTGGACCTAATGGTCCTTGTGGGTCCCTTCCAACTCAGCATATCCTGTGATTCTGTCTTTGAATTCTTTGTTGTGCTACAGCTGTCCAAGTAAACGTAACATTTCTAGATGCATTTCTAAGTAATGGAATTTTCATGGTGGTGATTTTGTTTAATATTATACACAACATTCAAGTGGAAACCCCTACTTCACAATAAAAACATCTTAATTTGGAATAATTTGCTTTCTTTATTGATTGCATTTCAAAGTAATGAAATAAAAAAATAAATTCAAATTCAGTTGAACACTGATTCTATTATTCTGTGAAAGGCATTTTCTAGATTCTACACCACACAAACCCTTTGAATGCACAGAAAATCAGTTTTCAGTGTTCAGTTACCTTATTAGTTTTGTACATTGGAAGAGTGCAAACAAGGGGATTGTCTAGCTCTGTTGCTACTTTTGTGGGGTTGGTGGGAGTAATTTTTGTAAATATTTCTAAAATGCCGTGTTATCAATGATCAATGTTTTAAATATAGATTTTGAAACTGCCTAAATGTATTGTTACTTAGGTCCACAAATAATATCCTTAGTACTGAGTGGGATTAAATTAGCACTAAAGCAATAAAAACTTGCAAATAAGAGGTTGGAAAACAGTTATAAATTTAGGTGGAGATGTGATTATATTTCTTTTGAACTTAATTTATAGATTACTTTCCCTTTCCAAAAAATGCCCATGTAAACAGAGCTCTGGATGGAGTTGTTGCGGTAGACATTACAGTTGATTCTTTATGCTAAAGCTTAATAGATATGATTCGTGAAAGTCAACACCTCTGCTAATCTTTCTATAAAAAGTGAAAACTCAAAATGCAAACATCCATTACTCGGTGAAGTGAATAGATAAAGATGTGCCTTCATGCATTAGCAGTTAGGTCCATAAATAATTCCTTTAGTACAGTGTGAACTTTAGTTAGCAAAGGCAATAAGAATTTGCAAATAAGAGATTGTTCAGGAATTCTAAAATACAGAGACACTAAAGCTGGATTCTTAGCAGATATCATTATTGCCTTGAACAATTAACAGTCATGCATTATTAATATCTTCCTTTCCTTTGAATAATTAGAAAAACAACAGAAAGAACAATATATGCAATTGTGTATTTTTGGCCTGCCAATAAGGATATTCTTTGAACACATTAACTACATTAAATGCTCTTTAGGTTGACAAGATCAACTCTGATTTCACATATCCAATATATTTCATACTGTCCACCATCTTTACACTTGTCCCCCATAGACAATAACCATGGAAATACAAGTCATTTTTTGAAGAACATGTGACAATTTAAAAGAAAGCTACCTAACAAATTTTGTTAGTATTCATTTGCTCTGAGTTATCAGACCCACACCTCTGCAGTGTTTCTGTGCCACCTATACCAGCGGTTACTATTGATGTGGTGGTGTGTCTACATTATTAAAACATTTCTAACTGTTGCAGCTACTCCTTCTCAAAATCACCTTTAGCTTTCCTACCATTTCCCACTACTTGAATGCAGAAATTTGTCAAAATGGGTTTTCTTTCATCTTTGAAGATGGATTGATTCCATGGAAACTGTTAGAATTTTTATATATTTCTGAAAAATATTTCATATCCACCCTCTTTCCAACAATCCAGGTGAGCAGGGTGTGGTCAGAGGGTCATTTGGAGGTGATTTAAAAGAGCTGATCAAGCAGCTCCCACCCTCTTGGGGTATGGGATCTTACCAGCATACTCCCTGAACTAATTAATCCCTCTGATTATTACCCACTGCTGGTTGTCCAGATTGGCAGTGATGAGATTGACAAGAAGGGTACCAGGGTAATTAAAAAGGACTTCAAGGCTCTGTGTTGACTGGCTGATGGGAGAGGCGTGCAGGTGGTGTTCTGCTCAGTTCCTTTGGTAGTAGGCATGAATGATGACAGGAACAGGAAAACCCACATTATCGATAAGTGATTTAAGGGCTGGTGCCACTAGTGGAATTTTGGTTTCTTTGTTCATGGGGCAATTTTTACAGCATTAGGCCTGCTAGGGTTGGATGGGCTTCATCTGTCTAGGCAGGATATAAGGATTCTAGCCCACGTGTTTGCAGGACTGATTGAGAGAGCTTTACGCTAGGTTTGAAGGGGGAAGGGGATGAAACCAGGCTCTTCAGAGATGAGTTAAAAAACAAGTGGCCATTATAATGTGATTTACATATTTCTCAAAAGTCTGTATGTGATCTAAATTGGTATCACACTACACAAGTCCATAAAAATTGATTTAAAGACAACTAACAATTTTGCTTCTAGTGCAATTACCAGAATTTTATTTTAACATGTTTTGGTATACTGTATTTCCAAAATATGACAGAATTGAATATATAATGAATAAATGAAAGATCAGAAAAGTAGTGCAAAGAAATGACGTTTGGAATGCTATACACAAAGACATAGAATATAACAGAAAAAATATGTTTTATAAACCTAGCAGAATTTTACAGAATTCTTAAGGTGATATTTTTAACAATAGTTGTAAGAGTAATTTTTGTGGCTGATTCAATTAGTTACTGATGACACAGCCTTTATATTTTTCACGTTAGTATCACAGCAGAGAATAGGCCTTTGCATCTCTTACAAAGCCATCAGCTGAGCATGCATTGCACTTGTGAGCCATAGAATAGCTTTTGAATTGTTAATGTCTTATGAAATGTCAGTATGATGAATTGTCTTTTGAAAGACATAGAAATGTCAACTTTAGACAGACACAAAGTTGTAATGTATATTGCACAACAGTATTTGCATAATGTTTTACCATCAAACAGTACTTTAAATTCAAGCATTAAAAACACGGAGCACAACAAATTTAAGGTTTATTAAAGCTGGAATAGATTCTGTGTGAATATCTGAAATATTACAATCAGTTTTACATAGTTATTGCAACCACATTCAGATTGTTCTTGACTCTGCAATGTCTCCTATGGCTGAAAGTTTCAATATTAATTACTAGCCAGTTCATTAATTGTATATATAGGATTTCTCAGTGACAGGAAAAATTTATTCTCATTATTCTTTAACTAGGAATGAGCCTGCAGTGAAAAAGGTTGGAGTCTCAACAGCAGAAATCATGCCTAGTCCAGCCATTTGTATCAGGAAGACATTCTGTGTTCAGTGGCCACAATGGAGGAAATGAAAATTCCTGGGTTTTTCTGTGCTCAAGAATCTGTGATTACTGGGCAGCTGGAAGAGTTCTAATGTGTCTAAGCTTGCTTACTGGCAATCTGTCTAACAACACAGATTTATACACCTTCCACAATATGGGAAACCTTAACCCTGGAGCATTTTAAAGGAAAATGTGGACAACTACATGGTGAGATTCAACAATAGATGCCAAATGGACTGTTTTACATTATAAAGATATAAACTGTAGAATTTACCTGTAAAGCATGCCTCACTGAAGGATTTTTGCCACGTAAACCTTGATAAAGGGAAAACAAATTCTGTTAATATAGGCAGGGGAAATATTCCATAAAATAAAATGATATTTATCTTGCTTATCTTAGTCTATGATCATCAAGTTCCAAACATTCCCTTGGCAATATAGACTTTTCCACAAAGAATCCAGCTGAAGATCTTTTATATGTTTTATTCCCTAGAATTGTTGAAGACTGGGTCTTGTGCTCGAAGTGATGTCTTTGAATCCTCCAACTAGGCAGTGCATATAGTATTAAGGATATGTAACCCCCATTAGGAAACAGCAAATCAGTAGAGAAGGAAGATTACATTTTTTTCAAGTAGGAGTTTTATAAATAATTTGAGATTAAGCCTTCTCTTCCAATTAAAACAAACAAACATACAAGCAAGAAAAACCTAATAAAAGGAAGGTAGTTTCAAATATTTGAACTTATTTGTGGTGTCAGACCAATGCTTTCTCCCCAGGCTCAAAACCATTCTTCAAACTTGCTGAATAATTTAGAAGACACTGTATTCTGCACTCTTAATGACACCGGCATCTATATATCTTTGGTTGTAACTGAATAGCAAGTTATGTTCTTACTTGATAATCTCAATTCCCTTTTTTTGTAAAATTCATGGAAAGGCTTAACTGCTTTTGCGTACTAATTGGTTCACGTGTCTGCCTCTAAAATTAAATTTTTGTCAATAATTAGGCAGTTGCAACTGTGAAACTGTGTTTCAAAGCTTTTTATTTTCTTGTTGTTCTATTTGGACTGTTTTGGAGCATTACAGCAGGATTTTTAGGAAGTTTGTCAGAAACACTGATCCTTCTTAAAGTACAGTCCAGGACAATTTTTTGCTTCAAATTTTTCCTACCAGAAATAGTTCTTGGAAGACTTGAAGAGAAAATGTGTGATTTAATTGCATGGGGGTGAGGGAGTATGTTTACAGAAAGGGGAAAGAGTAAAGGGTATAAAATAAATTTTTCATTTCAACTTTATATGAGAAAAAAAACCCCTTAAATTTCCTCTTGAAATTGCAAATAATGTTAAAAACTTCAGTGGATAAATATCTGTTAAAATCTTATAGATGTACTAAAATCCATTTCAATAAAAATTATTTTTAAATTATTTATATGCCGAACAATCCAAGTCTCTTTATGATACCAACCATATTATTTTCTTGATATCCTCTGATAAATGCCTGATATTTTAAATCAAAAAAATTAAATAATTAAATTAATAGTGCAATGGTTATAATATAAGTAACATACTGATGATAGATTTTGTATTCTGGAATATTTATAGCTACTATAATAAGATAACTTTTAGCAAATACATTATTCCGCTACCAGTACCAATACAATAAATTAAACATAGTCTTTATGAAAATCTTTTAAATGTGAAAGATATTCTTAAAGTTGCTCTTTTGACTATTTATCTACCTTGTTATGAATTTCTATGTGCCAAACCTTTTGTTGCCCATAAGGCTGTAGCCACCAGAGGGCTATTAATGGTATGTGGAGCTAGAAATGAAGCGGTTCTTTCATAAAGTCATTTCTCCACAGTAGTATTATGTTCTTTAACATAACTATGTCACCTACTTGCCTCAGTAATGAAAATGTTAAAAATATATTACTTCTGTATAATTCCTCTTGCTATTTCTTACTACAGAAAGAATACACTTTTTCTGAAGGTACAACAGAAATCAATCAAAAACCACAAAGCCTAATACTAAATTTAAAGATATAGAAGTTTCAGGTTTTCTGCATTCTTTGTTCTATGCCATTCTTCAGTATCTAAATTCCATTGTTATGATGTGCTATAATTCATTTCAATATTGAGAGCATAAATATATGGGAATATAATATCTGAACTGTATTGAAATATTTGATGGAGCATGAAAACAATATTTAAAAAACACTCTAATCACTTCACTTCTAAGTATCTCTTCTTAATTCCTGTTTTACTGGTAAGTTAACCAGCAAAAGAAAGCAGATAGAGCTATTGGTAGATTCTTAAATTACTTGTAATACAGCATAATTCAAAACCCCTGACCTTTCATCTTAATGGTACCCAGTAAGGTTCCAGTAATAACATCGTGAATTTTATCTTTAAATATCTCATTCATTAAAAAAGCATATTAGAAATAGAAGGTTAACATATGATGAACTCTGCATCCCACTGTGCAAAATTTTCAACAAATTTCTCATCACCATATGTTATAAGGAAAAAACCAAAAGGCTAAGGAATGCTTGAACAAATGAGTATCACTGAATATGTCTGAGAAAAATGCATTCCTTGTAGGATCTTTTGTTTGTATTGTATCCAGTGATGACTTAGTACAAAATTAGGACTAAGTCCAGGATGATGGGACTTTTGTTTACAGCTGAAAGTAATCTTTGCTGGATAAAAGTGTGTGAACCTCTTTGCTCCTCAGCTTTGCTCATCTTGCCTTTTTGCTACATTGAGAAATATTCTCAGGTATGAAAACTGAGATATTGGAAAAGCACTAAATATTCCCTATGTTGTCCTCAGCAAAAGGCAGCAGAGAATCCTGTCAAAATGTACTTCTTTCCAGTGTGTATAACTGAGTCAAACAAAACAACTCATGACTTCAAAAACACCCTGTTCCACCAAAGCAAAGATACATAAATTTCCTGCATTCACTGGCATGGGGGGAACCAATTCCACATCCATTGCCTTATCTCTCTGAAATACACTTACTAAGAAAAAGATTGACCCCCTGAATCTTATTTTTGACAGGTAGTGTATACCTGACATAATCTGAGTTTAGTCTCCAAAGCCGATATATATTTTACAGAAAAGTGGAATCAGACAACTTAAAATTATAGCATTTCCATTTTCAGCCCTGGATAACTCCTAAGCAGGGCAGTAAGAATTCCATCTAAAGGCAGCAGAGAAAGGAAAGAAACACATACAGTTTGCAGCTTGGGAGAGTCAATAAAATATGACATGTTTTCCCAATATTTTCCTGTAGTTCTGATGCAGTATCTAAGGCTTTAGTGGATAAAATTTTCATGGAGTTTCAACACAATATGTGTGTTATTTGAATAGTTCCCGTTGGAAGGGATCTACAACAATAATTTAGTCTGCCTCCCTGACCACTACAGCACTGACCAAAATTTAAAGCCTGTTATAAGGACACTGTTCAGCACCACATTGGAGTAAAATATAGCATAGGAAGTTATAGTTACCTTACTAAACACAGTTTCAAGCCAGATGAAAAGAGAAAAAAAAAAAAAACCACAGAAAACCATAGAGAATCCTATATTTTTCATATTAAAAATGGAAAAAACGTAGATATTTTAGAGAGCCATATCGCAATTTATTGCCTTGGGACTTAACTTTCAGGGGGTTCTACATAGTCTCCTATCTACTGTTGGATACAGCATTAAACCAACCCTTGTGTAGTGTTTTATTTTTAAAGTGATTATAAACTTTTAAATTGTTCAGTGGCCTAAATGATGACAGGAAATGAATGTAAAAATTAAAATTAGTCAAAAAATAATAATTCTTTGAGTGCTTAATCTCAGTTGTAGTTTTAAGGTTCTTGAAAATATAACTGCGTGTAGTATCATTCCTTGATCTGGAGGTTACTAAATTAGGATTTTACCGATTACCTATCTCAGCATCAGCTGTGAGGAAAACTGAAAGTCTGAGTCTGGGTTGTGTAAAATTAAGAAACATTCCTCATGCATCTTAAGCATGTTGAATATTTATTGACTGCTAGAGAAGACTGCCTAGAAGACAGTCAGGGCCAGTATCAAAGAACCTGCACTTCTATATCAGGTATGCTGCTGAGCTTACTTTAAATTCACTGTATTTGTTATACTATAGTAAATATGCTGATGTCTTTCTATGGCTTTATTCTTGTCACCAAGTAGCTGTGTGAGAACACAGGAACAAAATACATTAAAGTAGTTTCTAAAACAAAGAATCAAAGTGGAATGGAATGCAAAATGACATTTGCTTTTACTGTAAACACTTTTCATTCTACTCGGAGTGCACATTAATCGTCAATTCTGTAGCACAACAACAAAAAAATAAGGGAGTGGGTTCTTAGAGAAATTATTGTTATGGGAAGGGTTTCTGAGCTTTACTAGGATATCATTAAGCTCTATACACTTTTCTTAATGATAATTCAATTTTTCTTTGTTGGAAATAAATCTCAATTATGAAGCTTATGCAGTACTTGTACAGCACTTAGAAAACCTCTATGTAACAAGAACAATCAAAGACCTGTTCTATAAGAGGAGGAGGA
Organism: Picathartes gymnocephalus; assembly: GCA_013390045.1. Taxonomy (NCBI): domain Eukaryota; kingdom Metazoa; phylum Chordata; class Aves; order Passeriformes; family Picathartidae; genus Picathartes; species Picathartes gymnocephalus. The sequence goes on from WEKY01039612.1 coordinate 53,715, forward strand.
TAAAACAGAAAACAAAAATCTGTGATAAATTGGCTGCTTACAGAATAAATGGTGATAAAGCTGAATCCTTTATTCTTAGTGTTTGAGCAGAGAAAAAAATGCAATTTCATCCAGTTACAGAAAATCATTGGCACTGTATCAAGAAAACTGTTACTAACATAAATCCCTGAAGAGAGCATCATTATTCAATTAAAAATGTACAATATAACTTTTTTAAATTGACCAGCAGTCACTGTGCTTTCTTACCTTGTTTTATATCCAAGAGCCATAAAAATGAAAGAATATATTTCAGAACACAGTAAAATTAATTAGTGAAAATGGATTTTTTTTTCTGATACATTACTATGCAGTACTAATTCAGTGAAAGAGGATACTAGTGTGTGTCCCCTTCCCCCTCCATCCCCATTTTTTCTAGCTACATATACAGTAAAATCATAGGAAATATATGTTTTACATGGGGAGATAAGTTGATGAGTTGCCTGGCAACGACATCTGTGTCATCTTCCCTTCGGTATGTAGTGTGTATCCATGTCTAGAATGCTATTTATCTTCATTAGACCTAAGCAATTTAGATTGTCAAGGCTCTGGTGACCATTAGGTATCTGATAACCATATATTTGGGGGTCAACCAGATGCACATACAAACAAAAGAGAAACAGCATAAATCCTCTATCCTATATTTCTGAATTATGGCATCATTAACATTGGAGTATTGCCTCCCACTTCTTTGGTCGCTATTCTTACTGGTATTCATTAAGTGAGCTGTGACAACAGAAAGTGAAGGCTAAGCCTTTATTATCAATTCTCCTTATAACAGTGACATTGTCCTAACTATGACTGTCTTATCATAGCTGTATCTCTTGCATTTCAGAAAAAATTCTTAAGATACTTTTTTCAGTGTATCACCCAGCAAGTCTGACAAACTTGTTAAAGTCACTAAATGCAGCTCTGGATTACCATGTACACAATTTCATCTTATTTGAAAAAGAAAACAAGTCAATTAACAACATTAAAACAAAACAAAACAAAACAAAACAAACAAACAAAAAAACCCCACACCAAACACTAAAAAACCCAAAGACTTCAAAATCCATAAAACAACAAAACCCTATATATGTCTCTATATGTCTATATTGAAACATATGTATGCATACCAATATATCTGCAGATATGTGTGCACGCACATATGTATGTGTACACAAACATCATTGACATTTCTGCCTCAAAACTGTGCTGCAGCTGCAGTACAGATATTAGAACTATGCCACAGTCATCTTGCAAGGACTTATTCCTCTCCAGAAAAAAACTCCAAATCATTGCTAAGATTTTTGAGGTGATGTAGAGAACAGCAGCTCTCATATTCCTAAGATTTAAAAAAATTCTGGTATAAACATTTACATTTCAAAGTGTTTCTTATGCTGTCACTACTTATATCTAGCTTACAAAATCTTAGTGTGTCAGATTCTTAAGAAGCAGTGCTTCTAACTAGGACATGACTCAAAGGATATAGAGAAATATTAAGAGACTTAGGAGACTTAGACCTTCTTGGATGGGGAGGGAATAAGCAGTTTTTTTTCTAATTTAACCTGACCCTTTTACCTCTACTGAATATAATTCTGACCAAAGAGAAAATTTGAATAAAGATATCAATGCTAACCATCTAAATCTGCTAACATATGTGTGAAAATGAGTTATTTTTCTTTATCTCTTCAAAGAGTTATGTGAAGCGTCACAACAGGTGAAACAGAAACTGAAAGTTCTGTTCTTTAAAATAACCTCATCTCACTTGCACATGTTATGCTTATTGAACTTATCGAACAGCATGGCTCTGTGTTTAGATAAAATATATATATATACATACATACATATACACATATATTTAAATTAATTTCCTATTTAGGCAGATGGAAATTTAATGTATGGACTTCCTTTATTCTAGAGATTCGTCTTTTCTTTCATGACTAGAGAGAATCATTCTGCTGATCTGGTAATACAGCACTGTGACCAAATGCTGAAATTATTATTATTATTATTATTATTATTATTATTATTATTATTATTATTATTATTATTACTACCCAGCTGGTATTTTAGACAAGCAGTTGATGGATTTTATTAACAATGCCAGGATTGTGGGAGGATTAGGCAAATGGATTTTTACTGCATCTTCCATTACTGTGGTTGTTTTTTCATGGATTATTTGTAAATAAAGATCAGAGTATTCTTCCAAATCCTTAAATTGAAAACTTAAAAAAACACCTAACAGCTCAACAAACAAACAACAGTTAATCAGATTACACAGTAACTATCGTTCTTAAGAAGATTATGATTCAAATTCCTGATTGAATATGTAAATAGAATATGGAATTTTGGTTGTATAACTTTACATTTTCCTGAATACTAGGAGACCATTTTTTGACATTAAAATGGATATTCTTTAGAAGTTCCTTGCTATTGACCTGTGACAGGTCAAGAAAGAGCTTTAACAAATACACATGTTTTATAGTATGAAAATCTCTAGTCTCAGTCTGAGTTTTCCATTACTATGACTTCTGACTTCAATTTATAAGTGTATTCAAATAACAAGCAGAGAGAGATTTACAGTTTTCATTTCGAAATGGGATTATAGAACATTAAAAGAGGTAAATAAGAAATCTACACAATTTTTATTAAACAGTGTGCAACAATTAACATAATTTAGAAAGCTAGAGTAGTTGGTCATGTAATGGCTGGCATAATTTTAGTAGGGAAATAAATAATATTAACAAAACTGCACATTAATTTTGTGGTTATATCTCTTCAGTTCACAATTCTGTCAAAACTTTAGGCAATACCTGTGAATCAGGTATATGGATTTTGATTTTAGTACTGCTGAATATAGTATATTCAATGACTTGAGTAACATGTTTTATTGATAACAATATTTAATTGTGCATGCTAAGGAATGCTTGTTCACATGAGTGATCAGAGTGTTCCCTTAGTTTTACTCCTTTGCTTCAAAAAATAATAATTGCAAACCATTTTTTTTTTTCTTAATCTCTATGTTTAATTTCTTTTCTTAAGCTCCAATTTTATAGGAACACTTGTGTTCTCACCCATGTGTGACTATGACCTCTGATCTATGAGACACTGAGTGCAATATCCATGACTGAATGCAGATATCTAGCAACATCTTAAATGCCTTGCCTGGAAGAAAAAAATCTTCTCTGGATGTCATATGTCCAGCTCAACATGAATATCCTTGATAATTTAAGGTCCTTAAAACAGTATCTAAAATAATATGTTTAACTCCCTCAATTTTTTGTTAACAAATGTTTTATAACACTTTTGTATTCATAAAATTTTAATGTTAAGGAAGAAAATACCATTTATGATATTTTTCAGCTAAGGAATTAGAGAAAAAAACCCTAAAACTGCCGTCAGCTGCAGGATTTATGATTACTTCTGACTTTCAATTTTCATGACCTGAGTTAATATATGTTGGCTGCCATTCTCACTCTGCAAAAAGTAAGCTGTACCCATAGTATCATACTTTGTTATACTTGGGATGCAATAGGGAGAGGATTTTGGTATGCTTTCCAGACGGGTGTTGTGTTTGATAAACAGAGGTCTGATGGGACAAGTAAGACCAAGATTGTAGGAAATAACAGAAAGGATCCAGATGCATAAATATTCTTTCCTTCTCCCAGGCCTAGCAATGGGTTAAAATGTCTGTTTCACTGAACTATCATTCTTATGTTAGCTGTTGATGTTAAAAAGAAATAAAACAAAGCAAGCCCTGGACCCCTTCCTAAGCAAACTTCTGAAACTGGGGCATGTCAACAAGAGAAATAATTGTATAGTAACTTAAGATATGAATTTCAAAATGCCTTACTCAAGGATATTTTACAATTACTAATACAAAATGACATTCATGTTAGCTGTAGTTACCTCCTTATATAAACAGTGTTTCAGTGATTTTTCTTTTACTATTGCTCATCATGTTTTTTTCTTTCAAGCAGAGTAATTAAAAGCATTGTTTCAAGACTGATTTGTCAAATCCATGAGGGTAATGGCTTTCCTGTAAAATCAGGTTGAGTACAGTAAAAAAGGCAGCATTAACAAAACAAATAGTAGAGTCTACTGAAAGATAACTAAATCGAGATATCTCCTGCAAAGTGTCTTTTGTCACATTAATTCGTGGATTATGTATAGTATTCTCTAAACATTTTTTCTGTTGGAAAGAAAAAAATGAAGGGTAAGATATTTTGAAAGAGCATTGGATAAAAATAGTTCAAACAGTAAAGGAAATTTCAAGCAGAAGTCTTGGATTCAGAAAGGTGATACAAAGTCTGGGTGAGATAAGGTAAAGAAGGCGTTCATTAAGTGAGACTACGGTCAACATATGTGAAGGGAAAAAGGCAAAAAGGAACTGTAGGCAGAAAACCGAAATTGTTAAGTCTGACACTTTGGCATCCAGTAGGTATTAGCTTGTTAATGGGATATAAGAAAATACCTATAGAAATAGAGAAAAATGGTGCTGCCTTTGTTTTTCAAGTATGTTAGCCAATGATAACATGTCAGTGTTTGCATAACAGACTGAAATACTAACAGACTACATGTCTGTATGATACGAGTACTGAGAAAGCAATAATAAAATATGGAGAGGTTATTAAACAGGAACAACAACTGGGTGGATGGTAATGGGGAAGCTACTTAGTTGTTCATGAAGAAACTGGTGCAACTGTCTCCTCTGCTGAGCAAAAATTTATTTTCCTTTGGTGTCTTTATGTTGAGCATTATTGTCAGATGTGGGAGTCAAAACAGCAGATGGGTAATCTGGGATTCAGTAAATAATGCTGTAAAATTGTGTTAAAGGTGAAAGCATCTGCTTTGTTGAGGCTGTCTGATAATCATGGGCGTTTTCAATGCAAAAGGGAGTAATAAGTGAATGGGACAGTGTTAAATAAGAACACAGCGAGACATAAACATATTAGACAGCAGGGGATAACAGATACAATGGCAGAGTCCAAAACTCCACAGTTAGTTATTGGTAACCTTTACAAAACCCCAGACAGAGCTTTAGAGAAGGCCATGTGGCCTTTGCAGCTAATAAGACAGGGAAAATAAGATAAACTTGAGGATTTGGGAATTTTTAGGGGGTCTGTGAAACTCTGCAAAGCTTATAAGGGAATATTTAAGGGAAGGGGATCAGGGATATAAAAGGTGCCCATTCCATGTAAAACTCTACATGTCAGTACACTTGTCTGACTGAGTCTTGCATCTGATCATCTCTCTTACCTTCTGAAATCCTTTCTTCACTCTCTTTTCATATAATCTCATCTGTTCTGTGCAAGTGAGTACTGTAAAAACTAGTGCTAGCTACTGGTGAGGTGAGTGTGAGTTGGTCTGGTGTAGGCACCCCAGGAGTGTCAACAGCCAGAGGTATGAGAGTTCTCAATGGCAGCAACTGAATTCGATGGGGGGTTTGACAAACTGCCAGAGGGGAGACAACAATGCACATCCCATAAAAATAGCCACTGGGAGGGACTGGCTTGACTAGGATGAGTGAGGGCCTCAGCACTGACTGTAGAAGTGCAACTCTGGCTCACAGCCCATGTGCCTGGCGCTGGCTGCTGAGGTGGAAAAGTATCTTGCTTTCTCTAAACCTGTATATTGTGCAGTTTGCTAGCAAACCTCAAGCAGGATGAGCTGGGAGTAGTTCCAAGGTCCAGGCGAGGGTCTCAGGTAGGCAGTGGACCTGTCTGTGTAAACCTGCCTTTAGTTGAGTCCTGATAGTGGACTTGTATGTTGAGGAAAGTTCCCTGTCCAGCTGTCCAGGCGCCACTCTGGCAGTCACACACCTGAGCCGGGACCAAGGCCCTTTCACAGCTACATCCCTCACACCCACACAGTCACACCAGCTTTCCTCACCTGCTCGGCACCAGCTTTCCATAGCAGAGCCTCAGTCATCTCAATCCTTAAAATACTTTAATCTTGATGCAATAACTAAATACAAAATAAAAGCCTGAGCTGGTGCCTCCGAGAAAGGACCCCAAACAAAGGAACCCCTGTGTCTTTTTGCCCTCACCATCTAAGCATGTTAAAGGCTAGGGGCTGCCAGCTCCATGTCATGAGTGACTGGCCACCTGACTTTATATATCCCTTGCCACCTTCTATCCTGAGAGTTGTTTTCAATAATTGGAAGATTTTCCAAAGTTGTCGTTATGTGTTATTTCACTAAGCCATATGCAATAATTCTATGCCATATTGTAATAATGACCCACACTGAGTTTATTGAAGTGATTTATTAATCAATCTCTCAGGAGGCTAGAAGTATGCAAACTTTAGCCTTATGCTGGACAGTACATTTGATGCAGTTGTTAATGAATCAATAAGGCACAGTCTCATGTGTCTTAATTCCAATTAAAATGTTGGAACTATGTGAGATGAAGCTGATGTCTAGATAGATAATTATATTCAATAATCTGTGTCTTTGTGCATAAATAAATCCATATCGTTCTAGCTGGTTGTGTGAGATGTGTTATTTTCTCTGCCTGTCCAGTAAGCTTTGAGATTTAAGAATTTTTTCTCTTCCATCTGGGATCTGAATACAGAGTCCAAAAAGTTTATTATACAGAAATAAAACTAACAAAATTTGCCTTTAAGTAATTCAGAAGATTCACAGATTTTAAGAAAATGTCACAAAAATGTACAGAAATACAGCCATCATTTCTGAATTATCCGTTTATATTTTCTCTTAAGACCAGTAATTCTTGTTTAGATAATTTTTGAGGATTTTGAAAAATTGTTTATAATATAGACAGATCTGTATATTCCATCAGCTTGGCTGAAACCCTACAAGTAGGTTTGACTGGGATAGGATGTCCATAAATCTTTTCTGTATACACTACTTTAGCAGAATGAATTTCATGAGTATGAAAAGATTTTTGATGTTTTTGAAAAGTACAGCCAATTTAATATGAAAATGTTACATTTTCTCAATTTTCAGGGTTATAAAGGATGCTATATTCCATATTAGACTTCAAAAGTTGGAAATTAGAGCACTGTATACTCTTTTAGCAAGCAGATGTTCTTTGTAGGCAGGCAATAACCTTGCTCTGGGAAGAGAAGTAGCCTCCTCTGCAAAACAGTTTGAAGAGCAAATACTCTACCCTTGCTCTGTTGACTAATGAGAGTCTAGGTACCCAATATTCCCACAGGGTATGCCTGGAGTTAATTAATGAGAAACATTAAGCACAAGAGTCTATCTAAACTGGTGGTTAACCCCAGGCTGAAAAGCAGGCATTTCCTTACTTGAAAAGCAGAAGTCATTCTCGAAAATGTAAATATCTCATAAAATCAATTCAAAGCACCTGTTGGTTTTCTTGAATTTTTGTGGCTAGTTCTGCTTCTATCTATCAATTTGCTGGCAGTTTTGGGGAAGAACAGAAAAATAGTATATTTTTGTTTATTTATTTGTGATCTAAATATAGCTAATGTGTTTTAAATATTAAATTTAAAATGAAAAATAATTCCAAATATAAGAAAAGGACATATGTCTAGTTTATTAATGGACAAAGTAAAATATTTAAAATCAGAATGTTTGTAGCGTCTCTAAATAGATATATTTAAAGTTGAACATTTTTTACTTATTTTTCACTTCCCCTCTTCCATACAACTGGCTAAAATTATTTGCTCAGTAGCATTTTTAAAATTTAAAATCCTTCTTTGGAAAAGATAGTACTGCAAATCAACATGTAATACATATACCTGCATATGATCCCTTGGTTATAAAAATTCCCTGCATTTTGCAGCTAGGCAATAAAGAAAATATTTTTTAGATTCAGAAAAATAATATTTTGCTTCAAATTTTACCATGCCATGGTTTTTTCCTAACATATAAACTAGGAATATTGTTATTACTTAATTTAAGTAATAAAAAAAAGAGTTTGTCAGAAGTAATAAACTGTAATTACAATGATAAGACTTTCTAAAGATTCTCAGAGATGCATCAGAAAGCACAGAGCACTACTATTGTTCCCTTCAGGACACCAAGGTTTGTTGTAAACATGTTCCAAGTAAAAACAGATTTTTACACCTATTGGTGGTGAAGTAAAACAGACACCTGCGGATCCGTCTTTAATCTATGTTACATTTTTAAATTACATTAAATTTCTGTTATACTTTGCAACTAACAAACAAGCGGATCATTAGAAATAATAAGGGATAATGGAGACAGTGATAAAAAAACACGTTCTACTTTATGTTTCCAGTTAGGAAATACATAACACCTACCTGATTTTCTTGTCTTGTAAAACCCATTTTAGACTGTCACCTGTGTATTATTTCACATGTTCAAAACACTTTTCATTGCAAAATATTTTTCAAATGTACATAGAGTGGAATGCTGATTATTGCTTAATCCAATTCTAAAAGGCAGCCATCTCTGTAACAAAATATAAAATATACTGTGTGAACTGAATAACTGCAGGTAACCAAGATGGCCAAAATCCACACCTGAAGTGTAAAGAATAGATTTATTCCATCACTACACTGACAGAATGGGGACACATGCACTGCTAAGTTAACCCAAACTTAGAAGGGGCAAAAAGTGCAAGCACCCTGTCCAGCCTCACGTTAAAATAGAAAAGGTCTGAGGCAAGCAGGATCCTTCACAAGGCTGTGTTTTACAATCTACCAGCTTCGTATTTCTCTTCCTCCCTTACAAGGACAGCCAAGCCTATGTGAAAAATGCGTATAAGTCCTCAACAGCAGCCTGTTATCTGATTTGAGAGACTTCCATTTCTTTTCAGGAGACAGAAAACATCCCAAAGCAAACACATATATGCAAAATTTCCCACACTGAGTATTTTTTGCATCTCCCAGGTGCGAGGTTGGTATTTCGGCACAAAAAATTCTAAAACCAGCTTACTTTTCTTTCTTTTCACCAGTCTTCCATTTTCAACCACTATCTCCCCACATATACTTAACTGTTGGGCAGAGAAACAAAAGATAAGGTCTTCAGAGAGAAGTAAGTAACCTCAAAAATTTAAATAGTGTATGAATTTTCAAGATATCATTCTTCTGAAAGAACTATGGGAATGACATTCAAAAAGCCACACTGTCTTTATTATTTATGAGATTTCTCCTAATTTTTTTATAAGAAAGTATTTATCTGCTTGTGGTCTTGTTTTATTGAGGTCAGAAAATTTAATTTAATGTGAAGGAGTGGTATGTCTCTCTTAGATAACTGTTTCATGCTTTTCAGGGAAAGAAAAGTGTCTCACATTCAGCTAACTACATATTTTATATAAACTAACTACATATTTTTATATAAAGCATTCAAAAGTGGGGTTTTCATACTGAATCGCTAAAAAATAATAATCCATAGTTCTATAAGTGTTAGGTTTATAGGTTTGTGGTTTTGGTTTTACTAATTGATATTTTTTAAAATTACTATCCTGGTAGATGTCTTGTTCTGTTAACAGAAAGTTGAAAGAAAAGATAGAGAAAGAGAAACTAATTTTTCTTCACATTTTTCTCTGTCAATAGAACTATGTATGCTGCTCATAATACCAATTAATAAATAATACACTACTAACATTAAACTGAATAGTAGAGAAAATGAGGAGCAGGAAGAGTAGGAAACATATTTCATTATGTGTATAAGTTAGTTTATTTTAAAGTTACTGCATTTGTTGTGTCAATTTTGAAACTTTCCTATCTGGTTAATCAATTATTTCTTCTTTACTGTATTTGATATAATTTATGCCCCTTTGTATTTATCTCATTCTGGACTTAAATGATCTAGTTCGATGGTATCTGATATGACATTAATGTCTGCTGATTTTGAATATGCTTTGTTTGTGCTCTCCAAATTTCACGACCTTGAGCCAGTATGTGTTGTCAATATTTGAGTACAGTGTGAAGTTCCATGCTCTTAGAAGATGAACAGAGCCCATAGTTTCTCTAGGGACTGCCCTACAACAGAAGTGCAGGGAAAAATTATGTTAATGGGAATGTTTGTCTACTAGTTCTAGTTTTTTCCACATTTATATTTGACAGAAGATCAATCTTCATTAGCATTTTAGTTTGGAGCAGTAATGCACTTATGAAACAACACTTCTGTACCTTTATGTTTATTGTGTTTGGTTTTGACTGCCAAGTCAAAGCAAGATTACTTTCAGAGTAAAATTAACTGGAAAATCCACTCCAGCAGAGCACCCTCCTTTTTCATGTAGTGCAGACAGGAGGATCCCAAATACTGAGATTGTGCAGATTACATCAGTGCTTACCAAGCATTCATACAAAAAGAAATTTTTCAAACCACTGAGAACTCTCATCATATTTGAAATACTCTATATGAAGAAAAAAACTGCTTTGTCAGTCACCAGCCCTCAGGTTTTACAGCTCATTCCTTTGCCTTCCACAGAGATTTTTTCTTGTCTTGATATAATTTCCTGTCCTTGCCTTTTTCTTGGGCTACTGTGTCTTGTTACTGAACCCCTTAATTTTACTTTTTGTACTTTTTTTTCCTTGCTTCTTTCTTTGCCAGCTTCTCTCTGTTGGGTTTACCAAAGGTTCAAGTGCAGTTTTATCTGTAGTTGTGAGAAAAAGTATTTCATATCAGTCCAACCTGGGGGCTGATGTCCTGACCCAGCTTCAGCCTGAGTCCATCATTTGGTTAGAATTAAGATACTCCAGGGTTTTGTGAGACACTGGTTCCCTTCAGAAGGTCAGATCCTCACCCTCTCTACGGAGCTGCCCAGTCCTGGGGCTCGGGCTGCCGCAGTGCCTGCCAGATTCCCTGTCCTGGCTGGGGAAGTATGTCTGGCTCTCCCTGCCAGGACCTGCCCTGTTGCCCGCCATGGGGTCCCTCCTCCCACCCCAGCCCAGAGAGAGCTGCTGGCCCTTGTGGAACTCTGGCATGGATTGCACTTACTCCAGATGGTCAAACTAACTGTAATGCCTTGTAACACAATTTAGCTGTACAGGCTTCATCACCTTGACCTGCTAATTCACCTGTAATCATCCCATTACTTGTGAAAATAGACACAGTACCAAAATTTTGTTTTAAACCTTTAGGGAGAGACTATTTAATCTCTATTGTGCAAAATATTAAATAAGATCACTGCATAATCATGAATGTTTGACTGGGTACAAATGAGTTACAACATCCTGTGAAGTCACTGTTATTAGTGAAAAAACTGGGGAGTTTTCTATTTTTAATAAATTCCTATTATTTAAAATAGTCAAGAAAAGTTATTTTTTAGTTATTTGTTAGAGAATTGCATTAAGGAAAAGGATGCATTTTTTTACTGATAGTCCAAGAAAGAATTGTGCTAACTATAGTTAGCCTGATCACTCACTTTGGAATCTTAAGCAAGAAGTAATTTTTCTTGTCTTTTTAAGACTATCAGGTTTCTTGTAATTTGTTTAGACTGATTAGAGCAATCTATCTTTAAATGATGATTTTTGTAAAAATGACAGTCCATTGTTCTGCTCTACATCTTTCAAATTCTAACAATGAAATCAGGGGAGGAAGGCCTACATTTCATCTACTTTCCTGTGTGAGAAATCCTATTCTTCAGACAGTCTTCCCAATCTTATATTCAGATGGGTAAGAAAAAAAAGGTGATGTGAAAATAAGATGACCGCATAACTTTACCTGAAGATGAAATATCTTTCCTATAGTGTAACAGCAGAATATATTGCCTGAGAGTAAAAGGTATGCAGTTTACCTCTTTGCTGCTTTTTGTTTTGATTTCTTGAAATAGTCTCATCTATTTTTTGAACCTTGAAATTGAGATGTATTAAATTTATACTAGAATTCATGTGAATAGAAACGTAGTTGTGCTTCATCTCTTTCTGACCGCTTTTATCACTTTCAAGATTCTACAAGATACTTACATATGAAAGATAGAGGACAGTAGTACTTCTTAACATATATATTCACAAAATGTGTGTTGTTGTATTTGTTCCTTGAGACGCATCATCATAACATTTGAATAACAGCCTCATAAAGCTTCAATCTCTTCTGTTATCAAACCTTCTAGTATGCTTGTTCATAAGATTCAGACCTTTGAAAACAAAATATGAACAGCTGCTCATGTTAGGAAATGTTTAATGAGTTAACTCCCTCTTGCAGATGGATACCACACATGTGATAACAAGAGTGTTCACCAACACGCAGACATGGATGATTAGCTTATGAAATTTACTCAACATGATGTTCTTGGTATCTCCCATATTTATCCGTGGAAAAAATTTAATCCAGCACATTGGCTTTTTTTTCCCACTGTCCTGGTTTAGGGCAAATTTGGGAGGAAACCCTAAAAAGGGCTCTCCTCTAACCGGCCAGCTTCAGCAGTCCCTCCCCCCAGCTGGTTCGGGATAAAAATCTCCTTAGAGAAAAGTGGAAAGAACTTCGTTTAACAAGAGGAGTATTCATAAGCATAGCAAAATAAACAATATTAAACAAGAAAACCTCTCGTTGCTCTGAAGAGCCGGCACAAGCCAGAAAGTCCTTCTGTAGTCAGCTTCAGTCCCTCCAGAGCTCGGGCCAGCGGCTCAGGCCCGGCGTGCAGCTTGGGAGGAGGGCCCCCCCACAAGGGATTGTCCTAATGCCCTGGACTCGAAAAAAACTGCTAACCAGTCCCAGAAGAAAAAAAAAAAAACACACAACTCCGGTAGAGCTCTTCTTGCAGCCAACGAGGAGAAATCCACGGAAAAAGCAAAAAGGGAAAAAAAAGTTCCCTGTCTCTCCCTCTCTGCCACAGCTGGGAGCTCCAGGAGAGAGAGCCAGCACACCCCGTGAGCCTTATCTCACTCTCCTCCCTACGGCAGACAAAACAGTCCACGAGAAAGGAATTTCAGTAGAGTGAGGTGCAGTCTCTGCAGATGAGCTGAGTGCTGCTTCTTCTCCTGCCTTGCTCCCTTGCACAGAACTTAACATCCAACACAAGCAGAGGATACAAGCATCATAAAGTCACCCTAGGACACCCACAGATAAAGTACTTCTTATGACAGTATTTTTCCAACCACACAGAATCCAGTTCAGCTCCTTTTAACCCTAGAATCATAATTTTGGGGAAATGTTTGTTTCGGTTCTAGTTTTTATTTATGCTTTTAAATTATAAAATTATGTTTTTGTTTTCTTAAAAAGAAGATAAAGATCTTATTCCTAGTTATGGAATGAAGTCCTGTTAGGCAGAGGATTATGTGACTTCCTGCAGTACCTTAAATTCATCAAAGTTAGATTTCATTTTGGTTTATATATTGTTATACATGTTTCTTACAACCCTTATCCAAAACTAATTTTTAGCAACTAGAAAAAAATGGAAAATAACTGTGGTAACAGGCACTATTCATGTGTAAATATACCAAACTAAATCCTTATGATTTATGGTATTGCCACAAATATAGCTAAAGATTTGACTATAAAAAATTGTGGTTCCTCTAACAAATTTTCAGAACTTATGTATTTTATCACTCTGTCATCTTTAATTTATTCCAAAAATTGTACTAAAACTTCTTCAAATAGGGTCAAAGTTTCACCAGAAATAGTAGTTCTTCAGATAATTAGAGGCTTACTTTTTATTGCAGTGTATTGGACATGTTAAAATCACTGGAGAATTACCTCACTATATCTTATTATTTGTTGTCACTTTAATGATGATTTATTCTTTAAATCTTAATTTAGATCTAAATAGTATTTCCTAACTGAATTTTAAGTTTGACTTAATCCTTTGCTAGAGTATGTATTACAGTTAGTCATGCTTTCAGTGTTAATCACAAAAGCATAATATTGCAAATACTTCTGACTACGTGGGTTTTTTTGTTGTTTGTTTTTGGTTTTGTTTTGGTTTGGTTTGGTTTTGTTTTTTTAAGTTAAAGAAACACTTTCTGTCCTCCTTGAAATGACATGCTCTAAAACTGTAAATGCCTCTCTATGGCATAGTAGTGCTCAAATACAAATTAATACATTCTTAGTTTTACGGGTTTAGGTATATTTTCCCTTCACTGGGACTGATGAGATTTACAAGCATTTCATTTGTTATATTTATAATTTTCTTTTGGTGGATATATTAGAAGGGTAATTTGTTGTATCACTAATATAAGACATCAGAAATTGTTATCTTCAAGATGAGAAGTCCAGTTCTCTTCGTACTCATGCTGGAGGTAGTCAGGGGATCAGGTTCCATGACAGCTCTCCCCTCTGCTGCCTTTTTCTCTGTGCACAAGAACCTTCCTTGATTCTCGGTTTTTTGCTTGGCATTGTTTCCATTTTGCTGACTACCTTTGAAAAAAAAGTGTCTTGTCCATTGTTGTCTTGTCTTCTGCTAATTCAAGATTTAAGGGGAAATATTCAACTTCATGTGTCAGTGAATACTGCATGATATCTATTCTCCATTGATCACATACAGGAATGACTAGGGCATATCAGCTTTATCTACATAAGTATGTAATGGTGTCCAAAGAGACTGTCCTGGTTTGAAGGACAGGTGTCTGGTAAGGAAGGCAGGAGCCTCCCTTGGAATGGAAAATTCCCTCTGAATTATTGTAATTTTGAAATTAAGGGGGTCTCAGGCAAAGATATGGGAATAGGAATAGCAGTTCTTTACTAGTGTTTATAACAAAGCAAACAAACAACAACTCCTATGGCATTAGCCACAAACAGAACCAGGAACCTGGTCCCAGCCCTCTGGGCCTGCAGGCACTGTCCCCTTGGGTGCAGTGATGGTCACAGCTGGCAGGGGGCGCTGGTGGCGCTGGGTGGGCAGGGCAGGTGCGATGATTCCCCCGCGGCTGCAGGGGGCGCTGTGGCGCGAGCTCCAGCAGCGCGTGGCAATGGCGGCTCGGCTGGGACGGGGAGGGATGGGAGAGAGAGAGGCTTTGCTTCACAAACCCCCTGGGCAGTCGGTCCCGGTGCCCCAGCAGGACTCTCGGAAGCAGCAGCTGGGAGGGCAGGACGTCTCGGCAGGGAGGGGGAGCGGGGCTGCAGCGCAGTGAAACCCAGAGCAGGGCTGAAGGAGCGGCGGGGGTGGGGCAGCGGCAGCCCAGCTCCCAGCAGGGCAGGGAGAGGGGAGCTCAGGATCCTGGGCACCCGAGCAGATGGCAATGGGTCCCCCCTTTAGTGAGGTAGGTGTTAATAAGGTCTCAGTTCAGTAGCTGCTCTCACAAGCAGAGGCTCACCCCACGGCAGAAGAAGCAACTCTGGGCAGGGGTCCAGTGGCAGCAAGGAACTGCTCTTCCCAAAGCAGCACCTCCGAACGCCCTCCTCCAAAATCCCAGAGCAAGAGAGCGACAGCAGCTGGTCCAGCCCTGCCTTTTACCAGCCCAATTCTCAAGGTATCTCCGTCCCTCCAAGAGAAACTCCCAGATAATGAGAACTGCAAACAGATGCCTTTTTTCCCTCAGTTGGGCGACTTCTTCTGTTCTTCTAAGTACCCAGTCGTTAGTGTTTCCTAACAACTTAGGGAAAAAATTCTATACATAAAAAGGAACAAAAGGAAAGAAAAGCTAACCCTCAACAGAGATCAGCATCAGACATCTCCAAAGCACATAACAGTAATTCAGGGAGCGGGATAAGTGTGCATATACTGCAGATGAGGAAACTGTGCCAGACACAGCCATGTTAATGATGACAGGAAAACGAGAGGAGTAGTACTCCCTTGTATTTTGCACATCCTGTTGAAATTATTTATAAACATACCTATGTTTCTACATACACAAGTATAAAGATAGATAGAAAAACAGAGGTAGAGCTAGTCACAAATAGAGAAATGTATGTAATATATAATATCTGCAGGAAAATGTCCTGCTTTTATTAGTGTGGAGTGCTACCAAAATATTTCTTGGCATAGAACTAAGGATCTTGCCTATATAATGTAATAAGGTTTATTATGTGACATATTTAATGAAATAAAATCTTTCTAGGGGCTATATAAATATCTGTATGTATATGTACAAATGCTAACAAATATAAATATTTGTAATCTGTCCTTCTTTAAACACATTTTAGTATACTCAGCATAAAATGTACACTGTGGAAGTAGATTCATGAAATTGAAGGGTAAGCAGGGCACATGATCAATTTTTAAATTTTAGAATATTGAAATATCTGAAATATATTTCCAGGAATCTCTGAGCATATATTACAAGCATGTTTTATTCAAGTATTTCTTAGACAGGATCAGGTTTTTTCCAGTTAAAGAGATGAAAGAATCCTCATAAAATATTGCAGATGAGATAAATGCACTGAAAGCAACATACATTTGTAAGAAGTTTTAAAACTAGATAGGCCTAAACAACCTGTATAGTGCTATCAGTGACTATAGAGTCTAAGGCACCTAATTTGTTGATAAGCATTTTTTCAGCAAATTCTAACAGTAATGGTCACTCTGGCTAAATGATTTTTAAATTTTCCAAGAGTTCCATTTAGATTGTACAGATATTGAAATATGTACCTATAAAATTAAGGTAACAAATTTGGCAGACAATGCAGTAGGAATCAATTCTTGCTAATAAATTTCAAGATAAATTAATTCAAATTCTCTCTGCAAAATCAGCTAATTTTCCTGAAATAGCTTATGGTAGTATTTCAAATTTAAAAATAATTATCAATAGTTTGCATTTATTATTATTTTGTTCTGAACGTAGAATAGATAAAAATAAAATAATTTCATATACTTCCTTAGCTGGTCTCCTTAACTATTTATCTCTCCGAGGACAGTCCTTGCTAGAATCATGTGTTTTAATATACAATCTGGAAAATGTAAAATGTTGATATAACAACACATATATCTAAACCATTGGTGTTTGAGCCAAACAATTTTTAATGGATGACTTGTTTTCAAGTATGTTTTTATGTGATGTGTGCATTATATTTGGAACCAGATATTGACAATAGAAACTTTGGTCTGTTTTCAAATTCATATCTGAATGAATGTGCATACAGAAACTATTTAGTACCTGTCAAATTCTTGTATTCCTTGCACACACACTGAATATGTGTATGTGTAAAAGTTAATACTTGATGGAATAGGAAGCTAAGATACTGTCTTTGTCTTTTTTGTTTTAACAGAAATTTGCATTGTGGCTTTTTTAAGCAGACAGCCAACCTGATCCTTGACCTGATAAGAGTACTGCTGGACCTCGTGACAGGTAACTCAAATTCACCTATTTGCTACCACAGATTCCAAATAATTAAAGACATAGCAAACTTCTTAGCTTTAAACTCAACCGCTGTAATATTGCAAATGTTGTCTTTATTAAAGCAAGGACACCTTTTCAGGTTCTTATTTAATTAAGCATTATGCTAAAGTAAATTAGTCTTTAGTAAAACACAGATTTGTGTATTAATTAAGTTATGTTGGTATAAGCAATATATTATTTTATTAATATTTTTAATTAATAGTTTGCAGCTGACATGTTTTTGTTTCTAAACACAGACTATTTATTATTTATGAATGTTTACAATTGTTCCCAACATAAATGAGGCTTTCCAATATTTATGTTATAACAGATATTTCAATATTCCTTAGTTTTATTAGGTTTCAGAGAGTATATAAAACTTCTAAATAATTTTTTAAGGTTCTTAATATTTTTTTCATAAGTAATGGTTACTACTTAGATAATTTTTTTGAGATGTGAGCTCTTATCTCATTGTCTTGTGCTCAGTAAACTTGTTTGTGTATGGCAGCTTCTTCCCCTGAAAGAATCTCTTTTTATAGTCCTGCTGTTATGTTCTTGACCTTTGCCATGACCACAACCCTGAAGCATTTGAGCTGTCAGATGAGTGGAAAGAGGCTCGTGAAAGTTGCAGAATGCAAGAAGCTTTGCAATGCACTGATGAATTTCCTGCCAAAACCTTACCTCCATTGCTGTCACATTTCTTTAAATAATACAGAGATTTTTCCTGTAATGGACAATGGAGGCTGTTTGCCTAATGAGAACTTGCAGAGGCAACCTGCCATGTGTCTCTGTCTTTTAACTGAGGTGAAACAATCTTGCCTGGGTACAGACAAGTGGCTAAGAAGCAGTCATATTCAAATGTACCTGTCAGTAATTAATCTGTTTGGACTTTTTTCCCCCCCCTGAGTATTCATATATATTGTTCTATGTGCAGTACAGCATTAAATTGCATGGCACTGGGAGTAGGTCACATTCAGGGGTCATCAGAACCATGTTACTGAGTGGAACGTGCTTGATTCAGACAGGCTGTTCCTATCAAGAGCTTGGCATCTGAAATCTCCAAATACTCAGGAGACTTTACACAAGATTATCTTTTTTAATACTATTCTGGAAAAGTGGATTTTTATTTAATGCCATGTAGATAGATAAAAGTCATTCAATGGGTAATCTTGACACTAATTATTGTGTCAAGATTTCTAATAACTTTTTCAGTATATGCTAGCAAAGCTTTTTGTTATAATTACTATATATTTAAGATAGACTCAATTTCTTTCTTTGTCACTACATCCTCTTTTTGGGGTCAGAGAGATGTGCTATAGAACAACAGAGATAAATCTATGGCTCCTTTTGGTGCAGACTTATTCAAGCTGAAGACTGTTCTAAAATCTTCCTGAACTCCTTATCCCTGAAAGTGAATAATCTTTTAATGTGAAAATAATGCATTTTTCCTAAAAGTCAATCAGCATGTTTTCAATGGGTAAAGGTTACATTGACTCAAAATATATTTTTTGTTGCAAATTACTTTTTTTCTCCTAGTGTGGGTATTAGAAAGATGTTTTATTTTACTTCCGTTTCCCTACTTGTGATATGAAATTAATGCAATAAAGGACAAGTAAAATATAATATAAGATCAATATTTCTGGGTGTTTTTTGTTTATTTGTATGGTTGGTTGGTTGGTTTGTTTTTTGTGGGTTTTTTTTTTTTTAATTCCTGTCTTTATAGCTGCAAAATATACCCAGAAATCAATTGATTATTATCAGCTGAGAAGTGAATGTTCTATACAGAGATGAAGCACAAACCAAATGGAATTAATTTCTTTCCACTTTAAAATAACAGTATATTGTAGACCAAATGAAAAACCTTATACTGCATGGATTATTAATTATTCCTTCTCCAACACTTCCACTGTTAAATTATATTTTTTTATATCAGTACTTATTAGGGCCTTACGAAAGACAGATTATTAAATCAATAATTTACAATTCACAATATTTAAATGAAAAATCTATAAGTTAAACTAGGAACTTCCACCTTGTGTGTCTATCTAATAAGAAGTGGTGACAAAGACAGAATTTAAAAGCATTTTTAGAGATATAATTCTTTTAAAATTGTTAAATTAGTAATTATTTTTCAAGAACACAAAACTGAATCTTATGTCTAGTTAAACATTTGCAAGTCAAGCATGAGTTTCAAATACTGAACAAGAAATTACATCACATGAAAAACCAACATTTTTTCTCCTTTAGAGACATAATGCATTCTGTCTTAGTTGACTTTTGAGCATGTATTTCTACAGATAATAAACTGACTGAATACTAAAAAATCTATACACAGTAATTCATGCAGTATTTTTCCTTTTTAGGTGAAAATATTTTTTGCTAACATTTTTCTTTGCATTTTTAATCTGGGACATGTCACCTAAATATCACAGATATTATTTCAATGCTTCCATCTTTCATTGATGGATTTGGGTTTTTTTAATTTTGTCATCCCAGTTGTGTTCATTTCCATGTAATGCATGAACAGTAAAAGCAGCTAGGCACAAGGCAAAGGAAGGTAATCTAGTTTTACTACATTACTACTTAAGCTAAAACATGTGCATAATTTTCTCAGTGCTTTAGAACACCGGCAGTAGTTTAGAAAATTGCAATTTCAGTCCTAGTTGTAGAAATTAATGTTTCACTGACTAGTTTACATTTTCTTCTTGTGTTCCATAAGCTATCAGAAAGATAAGTAAATATGTTGATATATCCATAAAAGTTTAAAGTTAGGTCTTTGTCATGATAAGAGAGAGAAAATATGAATATCCAAATGAGGTTTGTCTACAGATTTGGACTGAAAATGTCCTCCACACTGTAGAAAAGAGGAGTAAGCAGTCAGGATCTATGGTGAAATATTTTTTTCCATTCATACAGATACTGAGATTGCTTACAGGGATGCAGCAATATGAAGAGCTCTGCAACTTCCTAGAAAACTCATGTAGTCACAGGACAACTATTTGCCATGTGGCAGTTTCCTACACATTTTCTTTAGTTTTATAATGTTTGAAACTCACTTGCTATTGTAAAAATGTGACAATATTATAACTTCACTTTAGTAGATCTTGCAAGAATTTGTGGCTTTCTGAGAATCCAGTGGCATCCTTATTCATTGATTTGAATAATAGATGTGCTTTACAAACATTGATCGCTCCTCTGTAAAAGTTTATGCTGTCTTAGCTACCTGGAAATCTACAAGAATCTGATGAAAGAAGTTCTATGGGAATCAGAACACTGTGGTAAATTTAAGGCAGTAAATTCAACTGCTTTCAAATCTTTCATTACTCTTTTTATCTTCTTTCTTTCCCGTTTTCTTGACTTCTTCTGTGATATTCCCAAATGAGCTGTCAAACAAACAAACAAACAAACAAAACCCCAACCAAAACAAAAAAACCCCCAATAAAACCCCAAAACAGCCAACCAAAAAAAACACAAAAAACAAAAACCAAAGAAAAGCCTCACAAAAAAACCCAAACCCAAACAAACTTTAAAAAACCAAAACAACAAAAAACCCACAAACAAACAAAACCAAACCACCAAAACCAACCAACCAAACAAACAAAACCAAGAAAACACCAGGCCATGCTTACAAGCATTCATGGATATGAAAAAACTTCTTGCTACCATCAGTGCATTGCTACCTTAATTTAACTGCCTGAAAAACATTTTGTGTTGTCTCATTTATTGCATTCTATTTACCTCAATGGAAGAATTAACTGAAGGATTTTTGTTGTAATGATTTTTGTCTTTAATTTTACTAGCTTTTATTCAGCTTTGGTATTTCTAGAACTGTGGCCATTGTTTCTAACTGTAAGAAAAATGTTATTTTTGGAATGGTAGCTACATCATACTATATTAATTATATATAGTATAAGTGTCTTATGAGGTTTATTTCCTAGCACACCAAAAGACTAACCCTTCAAATGTAAGACAATTTTCTCAGTAATACACACGTCATTATAAGTATTAGAAAGTCAGAAATATTTTGCCAGATCCATTTTTTTCTCTAAGACACTTCTCCCTGACATTATTATACTGGCAGCATTATTCCAGCATGAAATAACAGACATAAAACTTCTGTGAACTGTGACTTTTGTGTCATCCTTTTAGTTGAAAATAAGATTGCAGACTATAAAATGGCTTTTTGGTAATGATTATCACTGCTCTATCCTATGAGATTTAATTACAAATTGACTAGTTCAGTTTATACAAGGCCTTGGAGCCTGTTTTGGCCTTTCAATAAAGGCAGCTTAAAAAAATGTTGTCCCTTCTGTTTGATCTGAAAATCAGGATTTGTACAAAGATATGCTGTGCAAACTGTGTAGCATTTCAAGAGTTCTCTGAAGAATTCTTCATGCCCAGTATTTGTACATCGCATTGTCAGGTGTGCAATAAATAAAGACTACAATAAGTAATATCTGGATTTTTCACAGGCCATTTTTAAGCATATTTATTCCATATATCTCTCTAAATAAGGATTACTGTATTCAGCATCTTAGACCATATTGATTTTTTTTCTTTTGGTGTGTGAACTTTCTGAAAATTGTCAGAAAACTGGACAGTCTGGGCATAAGGTGAAAACTGCAGAAAATGTTTGTGCCGAAACCCATTAATTATTAACCCTTCCAGACACTCAATGCAAACAGCACAGTGCAATGCACATCTCTAGGTGACAAAAAAGCACAAAATTTACACTGTCTGTCTCTTAACAGGGAATTTAGATCCAGAAAAAAAATTATCCTGATCTAATGGGCTACTGTGAATGCCAGGATTAATGTTTAATAATCATTATGATTGGAAATAATCATGTAATAATTAAGATTGGAAAAAAAACCCTCAAAGATCATTGAATCCAACCATTATGTACATATATCTCAATTCAGCATTCAGTGTTATCTTTTGCATGGCTTACAATCATGCAGTGTCTTCAAATTATATTATTTAGTGACTACTCATTTGGTGACAGCCTTTGATCTTTCAATGACAGGAGTTAAGAGCACTTCTCTTTTTTAATTTGAAGTTACATTGCAAAAATATTCTGAATTGTTGTATGTATAATTATTCTATAATATATTGGTAAATAACAGATCTATAACTATATGCCACTGTAAAAAGTACTTCGTTCTATTGCTGCTCTATGCAAACTGAAACACAGAAATCTTCTTATAGAAAAAAACACAGAAATCTTCTTATAGAAAACTCTAAAGGTTTATTGAAAGGTACTTTTCTTCTCTGAGGCACTGCTGGTTACATCTCAAAGTCCACATGTACCAAAGCAAATGCGCAGTAAAATGTATCAAACCAAAACGAAGTTTAACATATTTCTATTGAGGGAAATGTTCATATTCTTGTTACAAAGGAAGATATGAAAAGAATTAATAATTTGAACATGCACAAAATTCTCTAAACTACAACCTTTGATAAAATTTAACTTTACAGATCTTCTGTCAAACCCAGAAATCATATGAAAGATCTGTTCACTGAGCACACCACTGCTTATAAAAGGACCCTGACTATCATTCTCGTATGTGCTGCTGGAGGAAATACTGGTTTATTGATTTGTCTCACCCTAGATCAGGTCCTTGGGAATCAGGAGCTTATGTTATTCTGGATGAATGATTTATTTTTATTAAATTCTGTCTTGGGCTGTTCACAGGATAAGAGACCCACACAAGAATGACTTCATATACATGAAGCTTACTTTCTCTTAGCACATCAGCACATGCAGAAGAGCAAGGTGCAATAGGCTGGAACCAGTTAGTGTTCTTCAATCTGGGGAAGATATATCAATAAGATTGGCACATATAAATGGAGTAAAGTAAGCATGGGGTTTTTTTTGTTGTTCTTTAGTGTTTTAAAAAACAAAGCAAAACATTATCCTCCTGTATCTTTTCAGCCAGCTTTAATAACAGTAAGATGAATACTATGAGATCTTAACATAAAATTCAGTTTCAGAATCCCATATGCACAAGGAGTGAAAAGGAAGATAACGTGTTAAAACTCCTCCTAAAATGCCAAGAGTTCAGAAGTGTATAAAGACATAGCAACCATTTTAATTTATTTTTTAAAAAAATATCTGTTGCTACTGTTTTCCTTCAGAATAACAGTCTGCATGATTTTGATGACCAAGCAAGGAGGGATTTCCAAGAAAAATGTGACTGAAATAGTACTGTATTTAGGGTAATGTTTTTAATATATATATTCATTTTAAACCATAAAATAGTATTCGCTGTAATAAGCAGTACATCAACTTATTGCTCAGTCTTTCAAGGAAAACTAGTCCAATGCCTGAAATACACATCAGGCAACAACTCTGCATTGATGGAATAAATGTCATAGCAATCCTTTAGGTCTTTTACTTCTCCCTTTTCTTAGAGAATACCTGAGTCTATACTAGTTTATCTTTCTCAGCTCCACAGGCTAAAACATTTCAAACATGCAGGAATTATTGGAATGGAATCACAGGAAGCTCTGAAGTTGTACTTTGTCATTCTTCTGCAAGTTTTAGGAAGAAAAAAATTCTGCCACTTCTACAAACTTGAATTTTGTGTTCAGCTTTGTGGTCATAAAATGTAAACCAGAATACAGTACTTACCATGACAATATATGCAATTTTCGTACTCAGATTGTAAATTTATGTCAAAGGGAAGGATTTTGCTATTGATTTATGTAGGCATTGTCTTTCACTCTTATCTCTATTTATCACTTCCTATAGTGCTACAACTGTTTAGGATTGTCATCCAATTAACAATAGCTAAAAAAAGATACAAGTCCTCTGCATGTCAGCAGATAGAGCCAACCAAATTTACTGGGTTTCAGTTCATTAATTTTACTCATGCACAGGCCCTTATAAAAAATGCATAAGTCAAATTCTCAACTTCAACAAAGGATCAGACTGTGAAATGATCATAAAAGCAATGATAACGGGCAAGATAAAAGACTTCTACTTCAAGATCTTGTGTTAGACAGTGGTCAGTTGTGGCTGCAAGAATAAATTAATGCTTCACTCAGTTTAACTTCACAGCTTCTGACTTTCTGTAGTTTAATACCTTTTGAACTGGAATTTGTGTCTACATCCTTCTGTTTGATAACACTTAATAACTGCAACAGCAGTTATATCGGCACAGCACCTTGCCAATAAGTTTCACAAGTCATTTGCACTCAAGTCATTGAGTGAAAAAAACCCCCAAATTTGAGTTAGTTCAGGAATAGTTCTTAAATATTTGTTTTTATTATTTTCAAGTTTAATATTGTGGGAAATAATGAATAACACTTATCTCTTTCTATTGCAATCATATATTCTTCTCCAATAATTTATTTTTCCAGGTAAAGAATCACAGTTGATTTAATACCTCTACATACAGAAGTCTTTTCATACTTCTTTTTTACTAATACTTTTTTCTTTTAGTTGGGGAGACCTGAATGATCTTCACCATTCAAGATACATAGGAATTACACAATTATGAATCATTGCAGTAATGCTTTATAATTTTCTTGTATATTTTTTTTCCTCTTCTCTAATACCTCACAATTTTGATTGCTGCTAGCAACTGTTCTCATAACATTAACTGCAATGACCCTAATGCTTTTTCTAAGATGTTAGTTTACAACACATTTTCATATATATGCACAAGTAAACTTTTTTCTCATAAATTTTTACTTTACACTGGTTATACTGAATTTCTTCTGCCATTTTATGGTTCAGTTACTAAACATCATAAAACACTTCTGCAACTCTTTGCTGTCAACTTCAACCTTTCTAAAGAATTTTGATGTAATCATATATTTGTCATTGTTTAATACTTTTTCCAGATCATACACCTAGGAATGTACTAAAAAGCACAGGTTCCCTAAAAGGTCACCAAGGAATAGTTTCTAAAACAACTATTTATTCCTATCCCTGGTTTACTGTTCTTTAGCCAGGTGCTAACTGTTCAAGGTGGTAGCACATACTTTTTTTTTCTGATTTAGAAGATCTCTATTCCAATTGGGCAAGTGTACAGCTTGCTAGAAGAGCACCTCATAAATTATGTCAGAATGTACTTCCAAAAACACACCTTAACTTACAGAGATATTAACGCCTTTTCTTATCAAAATAAATACATCACTATATTTAGAAATTTAAATATTTTTGGAAGCTATCATGAAAGCTATCAATTTTAGCTGTCTTGATGGGCAAAACTGTGAGTTAATGAATGTGCTGTTGACTTCAAATTTCATGGTCATTCAAGAAAGGCTCAAAAAAGGATTAATATGCCCTGAAATGTATTGACTGTAAAGTGCTCTAACCCCAAAATGTATTCTAAGAGTTAAAGTTTGCAAGTGACTAGAAGTCAATTTCCAAGAGAAATTAATCTCTTTCTTGTAATTAATTTTTAAATTACTAAAATTAATGATTTTATTTTTTTCCTATCTGGTACAAGAAATTTACAGTCAGTAGACACCCTGATATGAAACCAATAATTATAGAGTCAATCTAGAAGGTTTTTTTTCAATATAAATTTAACTTGTAATATTTTTTTATTGTATTTTGGGGGGAATTGAGAAAGATTTTATTTATTAAAATAATTATATATAGATATATAGATAGATATATATATATATCAGTTTTATTCATGGGGGAAACCTCTTTGTTTTGTATCATGTGGATGCATTGGCTTAGAGACTCATACTTACAGGTCACTAAGTTGCATATATATATATGTATTATATATATGTACAGTTCATAGAGGTGATAATAAAGATGATATGTGAAAAAATTCACATAAAGTTGTTGAAACCCTAGAAGAAAACTTAGGAAAAAAAAAAATTTCAAAAATATATATTAATTTGGTAACACAAGCCCCGCATGAAAGATAAGCAAATATCGAAAATCATTGGTATGCAAGTTCTATACTAGGCTTATTGCCAAATCAGTGAAATATATAGTGTTGTCCCATCTTTCATCATCACTGATAAACACTATCTTCTCCAGGGAGTCATTTTCAGTACAGGCACTGCAGATATGTATGTAGATTACTAAAATTAAGAACAGTGTTTTGGGCATAGAACATACTGCTTGGCAATGAAAAATGCCACAAGGAATAATCCAAATAATACAGGGAGGAAGCATTACATTAATGTGAGGATGAAGTGTACTACTAATACATTCAAATGTGTGTATTAAGTCTTTGTGTGATGAACGTTTTTTATAATGTGCTAATTATGCGTTATTTTGCCATTCCATCCTGTATGACAGTTGTCTGTTAATATAGGTTAATAAGCAAATATCCTGAAGAGAGGAATTGCATTTCTAGTGATTTGGATAACACTTGGTAGGGTTCTGTATCATTCTGCTATGTAAAATTACTGGTCTGATGTGATTAACTCTATGTACCTGGTCAGTAAAAACCAGTTATCCAGTCACTCTGCTATGATTATGGATATAGACATGGATTTCTGTGCAACTTCTTCCCAGGCTGCTGCAGGCCTCGTCTAAAAGTAACTGTGTTTGGCCACTATGTGCGAGCAAAGAAATCACACTTCAGCATCCAGCCCAATGTGCCTGAAGTCTAACAGGCTGTGGACTGAGTGGTTAAAATTATAACATGGGAAACATGCAAGTTTGCTGTGATTGTTTTGCTTTTGAGTCAAAGTCCTTCTTAGCTAATAAGGAGCTTCTCTAAGTAGTTTTTCCTCCCTACTTATCATCTATTGTCTACTTTCCAATTTTCTAATTCTCATCACTGATGCCAATCACATTCCCATCCATCTCTAGGTAATTGCAATATTGATATGCCTCTAACACACAGTACTACTGACTATAATTCTTTAAATTAATGCTTTCCTGGAAGTTTGTTTCAAGAGGTTGGTTTCTTTCTATAAAATAAATTACAGTAATGCTGGCAGGACTTGAAGGAATCTAGATTGCAATGAAAATGTCTGATTCTTCTACCTAAAACAATTCGGGGAAGTACTCACTATGCACTGATCTCATATTAAGAGTTTATTCCTTTTTAAAATGTATAGGTGACACAACAATTTTTATGTTGCATGCCCTCATCCATCTAAGTTATATGGCAGATTGCTAAAGAATTTAGAAAAAATAAATATATGTGATTAATGCCCATTCCAAAAATTTATTTTCTGGCTCTTTTTCTTATCCCGAGACTGCAGAAATTTTACAAAGCTAAAATGAGGTAGAAAAGAAAAGGAACATTTGTATCTAAAGCTGCTGAGAGTGATGGATATATAAGTGGGTATAAGTAAATAATAAAGAAATAACCTCACCCTTTCAATCCCTGTCTATCCATCTAAATGTTTCATTCAATGTTCTTGTAATAAAATTCTCTTTTCTACTTATAGTTGTAGAAACCATTGCCTTCAACCAAACACTCACTCTCAGCAATGCACCCATAAAGCAAGGCATCTTAGTCTAAAAAATACCATAATTCAGACTGGTTCATATCTTTGCTGACACTACTATCTATTTATTCTTTCTCTCTCCTTCCTTGTTGCACCACATACATACTAAAGAACAGTTCAAAGGAGAATCATAGAGCTAAGGCCTCTTGTTGCAGATGAACAATTGCCTAAATATACACTCCGTAATCTATTGGAAAGGGGAACATGGAACAATTTATGCTATGCATTTCTACCCAAATCATAGGCAGTTTAGTGAGAAAGAGACCCAAAGAAGTCTGTTTATGCAGCTCTGCTATTACACTGAATTTCATAATTAGACTGATCATCAGCTGAAAGAGATTAAATAAAAATCTTTGGACTCTTTGCTATTCCCACCAGTTAATTTTCATTTTCTTAAGACAGTGAAGAAGGCTGGTAAGAGAAGTAATGATAGTTTCTTGGAGAAAGTTCCAATTGCTATTTGCTTGTCACAAACTGTGCTTTACTAGCATGCAGTACGTTCCAATACCAAGCCACATATACTATATTTTAATGGCACTTGATAGATTTTGGTTCAACTCAGAGATCACAGCTGAAATTCAGTGAGTGGAAGACAGATGCTCTTGTGAGTTTTTGTTGCTTCTTCCTTAACAGTATCCACTTAAACCATCTGATGTAACATTTAGTATACCTAAAAAATTCTTCATATTTTTTTGCATATGTGTTTGTGAAAAAGGTTAATAGAAATAGTATGACAGATAGTAGTACTATCCGAAAGATTTTGAGCAAATACTAGCCACTTCTGTAAAATGCTTTTCCTCTTGAAGTGCTGAAGTTTACGAATTATCATAAACAAGATGATCATAAGTACTTGAAGACTCAGGGTCTAATTTACAAGTGAGAATCCAAAGTTTTCTCATTATTTGCTGTGAAATCTCTTGCACTGAAACTTACAGCATACATGTAACTTAGAGCTGACAGTATTGCAGAGCGGCCCTGATCAACGCTATTAAATTTGACAGTAATTTTGATTCATGGAGAGGTTTAAGTTTATACCTCCTCACAGGGAGGTAAGGTTCCTTTACACATGTTGTCCAACGGAGTGAAGGAATATTGCCTGTATATTATGGTTACATAATTTGTGGCAAATGTGACATTGTTGGAGGGAACATGAATTGCAGAGGATGTGTGCGCGTGTGATTTTGATTTTTTGCAGCTTCTTTTGTGTGAATTCATATTATTCCATAGTTATGTTGAAGTTATAGAGCTAAATGGGATTCTTTGTGCATCTATTATTCATTACTGAGATGTGTGCATGTCCGGAGTTACATTTAGCAATGCTACTTGTGCTATTCCTCTTAGTATTTATTTTCTCATTATATATGCTTTTTTTTTCAAGCAGGGGTAATTCTAACCTTACTTAAGTTCATAGTATCTTAGTTTCATATAAAGGAATATACTTTAATAGTGTTCTAAGTCTGATCACGCTTCTCTCTAATTATTAAAAGTAGCCTTCATCTCCTATCTTCTTTACAAAAACACACAGCAAGAGAATAACATAGTACAGAGAAAAAAGGTGAAAAAATATTTTATAGTGCGGCATTAGGAAGCACAAATGAAAATGGAGTGCTAAACATTAAAAGTTCCTTGTCAACTGACCATTAATTTTAACCAAAAGGGCATATCAGCCCTAATTTCATTAAAGAAAACTGTCACAATAAACAAATCCTCAGAGTGAAAGAGTTACTAAACCTGTATTTTATGATAATTTCTCAGTTTGTTCTCAGGTCTTCCAAATACTTTGTGTATGCATGTCAACCTTTACATGTATATTCAGTCCACGATTAAGAACTGTGACTGTGATTACCTTTACCTTGGGATTTAGAAGTCATTATGTAAAATATCTTGTTTCCCTTGGTTATGCCCTCTCATTTAAAACTTTTTTTTAACCATGTTATAATTGTGAAAAAATGAGAGAGTAAGGTTTGTCGTTTTCTCTAGGTTAAGGTCCTTGGCAGACAAGAAGACTCTGGGGAGCCAGAGTTTGTCTCTGTTAGTTGAATCAAGAATATCGATCATGACCTGAACATAAATTTCTTAACTCTTCCCTGGTGATAACTTCCAAGTAGGATTAATGTTCTTTAGGCCTAGCTCACAAGAAATTAATAACTTTTCTTTTTGGCAACTGTAACTTTTAAGTGAGTTGCTAGATATAATTCATGGATACCCTATAGAAAATCTTGACATAATAGAATAGAATAATCTTTATTTTAACTGTACTTTATAAAAATAATACACACAAATTCTGTGGCTATTCAGTACATAATGTATTTTCAAATATGAAATTAACATTTCAAAATACATAAACAAGTAATAAAGGATGGTTATAATTTATTTTTAAATTTTGCTTCTCTTTTAATGTGATTTAAAAATCTCACTATCAGAGCCTGTGCCTGACCTCCAGGACATAACCACCTGAATACATTCTACTGATAATCTGTATGTTCATTTAGATGTCATTCCTTTTCAACCTAATAAGTAGCCCTGGACAGTCAGTTTGGCATTCCGATATTACACTGTAAAAAGATATACACAATTCCTTACAGATATGACTGAAGGGCCAATTGCCCCTGTCCTTTCAGCTCTCATTACCAGCTCTCCCTGTGATGCTATTGCCGCAGTCCTGGAAGGATTCATTGAAATTCTTTATCAGAAACCCTAACTTTAACAATTCTTTTCTTTTTTTTCACACTAACGATCATTCTTATTCTATGAGAGCCTCCTACTTTACATATTTCAAGTTATATAACTTATCATCTGTGAGAAAAACTGAGGATTTTTTCTTCCTTTTGTGTCATTATAGCTTTACCTTGCCATGATTTTGTCTTCCCATTTTGTATATAGAGAATCAAAATGATTACTCTTCTTTTATCTCCCTAAATTCTCAAACTCTACTCAGAATAACCTCTCCATATTCAAGATGTCAGATCCTGTTGTCCAAGTTCTTTTACATGTTATCAATATACAGGTTTATATGGTACTGAATTAAAAAGATGAATAATAATGTACTTTTTTGTTGTTTGTATTTTTAACTCAGTTCATACTGACCATAGTAAAACATTGAATTAGATGACTATTCAAGGCTTCTCCATGCATTTTTCCATGTTTCCATGTATTCTCTGGAAACTTGAAGCAATCAGCTGTTCTCATACATAATGTAGTGTTTGATGGATAAATGACTGAGTATGGCAGGTATGACAATCCTTGCATTATCAATAACTGCAGGTGTTAGAAGTATCTTATTTTCAGTAATAGATCCAACCCTGAAGCAAACATTTACCTTTTTTCAAAACTACATGAAAACACTTCTACTCTTCAGATTAGTTACCCCCTTATGAAATAGCATATCATGGCAACACTGATCTGACTTTAATCCAAAATCAACTGGGTCTTAAATGGCCTATAACTTTTGTTCAGGTTCCCACAGTCAAGTCTGTCAAATCTATCTATGCATAATCTGGAATACTAAAAATTCTTGATTTCTTTTCCAAATACATTTTTCCTGTTGTTTTTACTATTGAGATATTGAAAAATCTTTCAGTTATAGACCTGAATTTGCACTTTTCTGCATTCAGTCTGCTTATCTTCATTTTAGATACTCTGGTGATATTTCACACATTATTATTATGTGAAATATTAAGTTAAAAGTCCTATTAGATTACTAATAATTTCCTCTTGTGAACATCGTATAAAAAAACAAATGCAATACCATACATGACAAAACCAAGTAAGCAGTATTTTGCATTTTCGCTGACTGCTATTCTCCTTTCATTAATTTGCACTGTTAGTTTTCAGATAGATTTCTTCTAAGACTCCCAAAATAAGCAGGAAATTAAATACTTTGTAGTTAACTACATTATTTTATTCCTTACATTAGAAAACAATTCTTACAATACAAATATTTTGTGAGTATAATCACCAACCAATAAAGGCTATCAGGTTTTTTTCATATTTCTGCATGAACCTATTGAAAATATTAAAAATGTAATAAATCAGTTATATTATTTAGTCAAAACACAGTTGGAATACGAAAATATAGGAACAATATGACATTTAGTTTTGTGTATTACATCACTGTGCACATTGCCAAGTTTTACGAGGTAATGGATTGATAGAGAAAAATTGTAGGTATTGTTTTCCTACGTTTCTCATTGAAATGATGTCTAACTTTCATGGCTTTTGAGCATAATTAGCAAGTAAATGCTGAAACGTGCTTGAGGTACATACCAAGTGTTATCAAGTAATACTTAGAAACAGGTTTTTTTTTCTAAATAAATCATTCTCTTGTTTTTTCATGAGAACAAATTTTATTTTCTTCCACATTTGAAGGAATTTATTGATAAATAAAACAAATTATTTTTCCATTCTGAGATTTTTGTAAATGCTAAGCCAACCCTTTTGGTAGAAATGCAAATTTCTCTGCAAGATTATGAAAACTAGTTTGAAGTTTTGAGAGGAGAATGCATACACGGAAAAAGCCAATTCTGTAAACTCCAAAAGAGAATTAAGATGCACAGAATATTGCATTCCATTTTCAGGAAGAGATGAGTGCAATGTACAGAGACTAGAACTCAAACTACATTGATTTTCCTGACTAAGAAAATAATTTGGACAGCTGTTTCCTCTATTTGATTCATCCCTGTCTAAAGTGCAATAAACTCTATACTGAACTGACAGTGTATGATGACGAAATGTGAACATTCATCCCAGCTAAAATTTTTTCACAATACTTTCTCTCTTTGACTTTATAATACTTTATTTTATAATGTAGGCTGACTGTCACAGTTTCTCTCACTCTTGTTTAGGATACAATAGTCTTGAAAACCCCCTCTGTACTCTTCCCAATTATATTAGATCTATAATCACTGGATTGGTTAGACTGATTTTCTGGGAAACTTCTGATGTTGATTATGTATGTATGCAAGTGTATTATTCAGTTCTACATAGTTTTGTCAACAAAATTTGTCAGGGCTTTATAATTGTTGTAATGGAGCTATGCCAGTCACTGCTGCATTTTCTCACCTTTGGAAAGTGCTAATGGTACCTATGTGTCAGTGTCTTCTCGGTGAACTTTATTTTGTTCTTTATTTTATTTTTTATTTTATTCTTTATTCTTCATTTTATTTCTTTATTTTATTGAGCCTTGTTTTGTGTGTGTGTGTGTGTGTGTGTACCTACACACCAGTGTTATCTAATACATTTATTGATGACATAGATGAAGAGATTGAGTGCATCGTCAGCAAATTTGCAGATGACACCAGGCTGAGTGATGTTGACACACCTGAAGGACTGGATGCCATCCAGAGACCTGGACAGGCTTGAAAAATGTGTCCATGGAAATATCTTGAGGTTTAATAAGAGTGAGTGCAAGGTGCTGCCCCTGGGTCAGGACAACCCCTGGTATCAATCCAGGCTGGGGGATGAACAGATGGAGAGCAGCCCTGCTGAGGACTTGGGGGTGCCGGTGGATGAGGGGCTGGACATGACCCAGCCATGGGCACTCACAGCCCAGAAAGCCAAACGTGTCCTGGGCTGCATCCAAAGCAGTGCAGCCAGCAGGGCCAGGGAGGGGATTCTGCCCCTCTGCTCTGCTCTGGTGAGACCCCACCTGCAGTGCTGCCTCCAGCGCTGGGGTCCCCAGCACAGGAAGGACATGGACCTGCTGGAGTGGACCCAGAGGCGGTCACCAAGATAATTAGAGGGATGGAGAACCTCTCCTATGAGGAAAGGCTGAGAGAATTGGGACTGTTCAGCCTGGAAAAGAGAAGGATTCTGGGTGACTGAATGGTTGCCTTCCAGTAGCTGAAGTGTATGTACTGACAGGAAAAAGGGGAATGGCTTAAAGCTGAAAGAGAGTAGGTTTAGATTGGATATTAGGAAGAATTTTTTTACTAAGAAGTTGGTGAGGCGCTGGAACAGGTTGCCCAGAGAAGCTGGTTGCGCCGTCCCTGGAAGTATTCAAGGTCAGGCTGGATGGAATTCTGAGCAACCTGGTGCGAAGTATCCCTGCCCATTGCAGAGGGCTAGAACTAGATGGTTATTTTGTCCCTACCAAGTCAAACAGTTTTATGATTCTATGAGATATATAGTTAAATAAATTTTAGTGTTATATGTACAGATAATATATATGGTTATATATATGCAGGTAATATATACAAGGTATCCTTCAGCATATTGATACATATACCTATATATTTCGAACACCAATTGTTAGAATATATATTACACTTAGGTTACGTAGCATGATATACCATTGAATTGTACACACTTTAAACTACAATTTTAAATCATAAATGTTAAAAAAATGAGGTTTTAAAAGTATACAGTTAGAGTTATTAAAATAAATCCCTCCTATCTTCATGTGTCCATCATATTTATAACTTTAAATAAGGAATACATTTACCTAGGTGAGTGTACATGTATGAAGGGTGAAGTAGTGAACAAATTTTGCATCAGAGGGATATACCATCACCACAGAAGTGCAGGTTTACCTGAGACGCTGTTATTTTTTCCCCTTTTGCTTTCTTTTATTCATAATTTATTCAGGTTGGAGCACATAAAATTGAGATGCATGCTTTTATTTTAATATAATCAAATTCAAATTAGTTTTTTGGAGAAGGACTACCATAATTTAATTGCATTTTAGTTCTAATTCTGGAAGATATTTTGCTCTGATCCTCCATCCAAAAAGAATATTTTAAAATTATTTTTTACACCTTCAGCTTCATAGTATAGTCATTTGCAGTGAGATTTAGAAGTGATGCTGTTCCCT
Organism: Picathartes gymnocephalus; assembly: GCA_013390045.1. Classification (NCBI taxonomy): domain Eukaryota; kingdom Metazoa; phylum Chordata; class Aves; order Passeriformes; family Picathartidae; genus Picathartes; species Picathartes gymnocephalus. Next base: position 88,147 of record WEKY01039612.1, read on the forward strand.
TGCATTCCTTTGAAAGTTAAAAAACAAAACAAAAAAACAGGTACTAGTTTTCCAGGCATCAAAAGTGAAAACCTCTTGGCAGAGGTTCAGTGTGATTTGTTGAGCAACATTCAATTACTTAACAACCAATTAAAACCAAATTCCAGAACTTTCTTAATTAAACTACTGCTCATTTATTGCTCCAGTCCCTTATGTGATGGTGCCTTTCCTTAATACAGCTCTTCAGGTTTGGACAAAGACTCTTGGATAGTGGAAGATCCAGTACTTGTTAGATCATTACTGTACTGAGGCCCATATTGAAAATCATAGCTCTACTATTATGATCCAGTTATTAAAATTATTAGAAATGCCTCTGCACAAATTAAGGTGCAAATGAGACCATTTGCCAAAGTCAATAGTATGGATTTTATTTAACATTAACTTTAGTAAATGAGAGACAGAGAGAGAGAGAGGGAGAAAAAAAAGAAAGAAATAGAAAGAGATGGGGGGAGAGAAAAATAGACAGATCAAGGAAAATATCACCATTCAGAGGATCCCCATGATGTCGTGTTGATCGTCCCCATCTGGTCTTCTTGGCAGTGATGGTATCCCAAAAAACCAGAATCCAATGGATTAATAGATGTTTAAGGCAGGTGGGAATGTCCAGATACCTGTCCTGAGGGGGAGCAAGTTGGACACAACCTCCTGCAGCAGACTCCTGCTGCAGGTCTGTAGCTTCACATTGCATCATGAGCAGTCCTGTGGTACAAGGCCCCAGGAATGAGTCTGGGGCACTTTGGGGGTCTTTGATGCATTATGACAACTCCTCAGCCGCCTCTCAGGTGAATGTCCCATGGCTGTGGCCTTCCTGGGGCGGGAGGGCTTTACAGCTGAGCTACAGTTTGTGTAAGGGAGGATGGGTGTTCACTGCCTCTGATCAGAAGTTACACCACACACCCGTAACTCTCCTCCCGCCCCCTTGGCTGGGGTGGGGAGTGTGTGCAAACCTGGACTCAGCAGATGGGCCTGTGGGCTATGGCCTCCCCCACCCTGAACTCAGCTAGACCTTATTTTCAGGACAGCTGCTGGGTTTGGCTTTCTTGTGGCTACATTCTTCTCCCTCAGCCTTGTTTGCTTTTCCTCAGACCTGAAATTATCGAACAATAGTGTCACCTTTATCTTATCTTATGAACCCTTAGGTGTCTTAAGTCACAGTCCAAAGCTTCCTTCAGGAGGCATCTTCAGGCACAGGTGGCCTTTGGTGGTCACAGCTCCTCTATAAAGATTTCAAAAGTCCTTCATAACAATGTATAAGCCATGAACCATAACATTTCAGTCTCAGACATCTACTCAGTGGATATTCTCTATAGGCAATCACTACAAAAATATTATGACTGAATTTTGAATATTATGGAGAACCAGAAGATTTAATTTCCAGTGCATACTTGAATTTTCTGAAGCATTCCTCCAATTTTATTTCAGGGAACAGTAAGAGTCTTTCTGACTTGGTTTAACTTGTTTTAAAATTTCCAAAGAACACTTTATGTGCAAAAGGTCATTCCAGCTAAAGCTAAAATTGGATATGAAGTTCATGATTTTTTAATTATTTTCTGCACATTAATTCAACTAATTCCGGAATCAAGTTTTGTCTTTTCCAACAGAGAATTATGCATAATGCAAATTAAATTAAGAATACTTTCAGCAAGAATTAGTGGAGCTATCATTTCAGATGTCATTGTTTTTGTTAAATGGAATTGAGATTAGTAGTCTTAAGGATGTGTAGACTAGGATCTGTATCACGGGGCAGTTTTTTCCTGTTGTGTTAAGAACTGACAGGACTTGGTTCCTGGATAGAATGTTTAGCAAGATCCCAAGACACCCATAGTGAAAGCAATCCAATCTGCATTCTTGTTGTGCTGTGAGCGGTCATTTCCCCAGTGCTATCAGGCAAGTGTCAGCAGTGACAGCTTTATGAACCGTGAACTCCAGTGGAAAAGTGCAGTTACTTATCTGGCTTCATCACTATACAGAAAACAGGGCTAGGTCAGGCATTTCCAAACTCTCTATGTTTATATCAAAGTATCATGGAAAAACTTAGGAGCATTTTTCCCTCTCTTGCATCCCAAATATTTGTTTTACTCTTCATGATATCAAATGTTCTCTGCTGTAATTACTTGATCCAAAATATCCAGTAATCCTGGTTTAAAATGCTCCCACTTTTTCTTTCCATTCCATACCACTACTGTTTGTCATTCCATCCGTACTCGTTATGCCTCATTTTGTTGGCAGCAGCTACTGGTGGAGTCATTTGGTGAGTGGGAACAGAAAACTGATTCAGGTTTTAAAATGAGTAATCCCACCTTCTGTCCTCATTACAAGAAGGGCAAGGAATAGTTTAAATTGGTATTTCCACCAAACTCTTCTTATCATTAAATCACTTCTTGACACTCCAAAGATTTTGGTTTCATTAAACAGTCACATTTATTTGGGGAACATGAAGAGGCAATTTTTATTTATTTTTAGCAAGGAAGCTGATGAAAGTAAAATAAATGCTTCATTGTACAAAATTGTTTCAAACACATTGAGCATTGTAAATGAACAAGTAAAGAAACAAGTCAGAGGGAAAGGTGCAGGATTCAGTGACACATTTCTGTGTCACATACACTAAAGCTGCTGTCTTCTACACATGACATCTTTTGTTCAGTTCTACTGTAGCCTATGTAAATTCCTGAATTTGCAGCTAATTATTTGATTGCATACAAAATGTGAATAATGGGTGGTACTATAAACACACAATGTTTTGATTTTTCCTCCTAGGAATAAGTGCAGCCAACAATGGAAGTCAGATATTTGTAAAAAAACAAACACTTAGGGAAGATGAAAATATGTTTGTGAATATGACCCTGTTTCTATGTTGTATGACATATACATCTTTGGTTTCACTTACTAATTGTATAGATAATTGTGAAGAACAAAAAATTCCAACACAACATCTCTCTCATCACAGATTAAATCCTTTCCAAAGAGAAAAGGAGGTAAGTATATATAAATATTCCCATTCTATGAGATGTTTTTCATTTTACCCATGACAAACAAGCTCTAAGAAATTTCTGTGTGTAGCAATAACTATATTATATAGTAGCTACCTTTAAAGACAAGATATCTAAAAATAGCTCCAATAGCACTATAAATACAATAGGATTTTTCACACATTGCTGGTAATGGAAACCACATTTAATATCTTAGGGTGTTTGGATATTAAAATGAAAAAATTCCCAGTAATCTTTGCAAAATCAAAACATTAAAGAATGAAATTATTTTTATAAATGACTTCTATGATTCACCATAAATGGAGGGTTAATGTTGACTAGTGTTTGCGGAATCAATTTTAATCGCAGATACAATTCCATTCTATTACTTTTTTTTTTTTTTNCCATTTTACTAAACTAAGTAGTTTAGTAAAGTTACTTAATAAGTTATTGTAAAGAGCAGGAGACAATCTTCTGGTATTAAAAAAAACCAGATGAGGTTGCATTCAAATGAAGGAATAAATCTGAATCTTTAAGTCAATATATTAAATCAGGTATAAAAGGAAAAGGAGCTAAATAAGAACAACTGAAAGTCTGTGCTGAGGAGCACAGCCTTGGAAATTGTTCTGAAATTGGAACAATTTACTTCTCAATAGCAAAATCATTTACTTCCTGAAACTCAACAAAGTCATAATTTTTGCTCCAAGGAATTTGTGAAGATCAAATCATACCACGAATCACTTAGTGAAATTACAATGTAATTAATAATATGACTCAGACTTCATTTTAATATCTGTTCCCTTGAGGGAGTTGTTAGAGTGCTGGCCATCTCTCATCTGCTTTTTGTGTTGCGGGTTTTTTCCCCAGCAATTGTTAAAGACATAATCTTCCCATGAAAGGCAGATACTGATATTCACGAACATAGTTTGCCTTGAAAAGTAATTGAAATCTTGCCTTTGACCACTTTTTTGGTACTTCTGTCTGCACATAATGAAAGCAGATTTCACCTGGAATATGTCTACAATGTCTACCAGTGACTTTTACTCAAAAAATCTAATAGTATTTGAAGTTGTCATTCAGGTGTAAGACACTTCTTTTTTCCTCATATCCATTTTACCAAGTGTGGATTGGTGGAAAAATTAAATAAATTCAATTATGGTATTTTATATTAATGAAAGAAAATATTATGAAGGGAAGAACAATGCAGTGGAAGGACTTTAGATCATGGTCCCCTAATATGGAATATGTTCATAAGCTGCATGGTAATTTAGTCTTTGCAGTGACTGTAAATAGTTGTCAACATAACAGTGTAGATTGGCATGATTTTTAGACTAAGACATGATAGGAAAGGATTGGAAAAGGTAGAGAGAGTTCAGCTGGGCTCTTTGAAACCTTCTAGTTATTTATGCTTCACAAAATTACTATAAAAATAACCAGTGATCACTCCAAGGCTATTGTTACATTTGAGGTCTTAGAATGCAGCTCTCTGGTTACTCTTGATTCGTGAACTCACCAATTTTGGTGGACACAGCACACATACCATGCTCCTGTTGGTGTAAAGGTAACAATATTTTGCATCTTCAGCGCTGCCCTGCTCTTCTGCTGGCATACCACTATGTATGTGTAGCTATTTATTTCTTTATATATTCTATTCAACACGTGTATAAAATATATATTCAAGAGATGTAAGATTATTTCCATTTACAATAAAAGCCATTTTTAATCATCACATATCATATTTTAAATGAGACCATGTCATTTGTAATTGAACATGTATAGCAGGAAGTTTTTTTGTTTATTTCTTTAATCTATCCCAAATAACTAAAATAATGTCTAAGTGGTCTATGCCCTCCTTCAAAAAGAGGCAAGGATTATTCAAAAGAGAATATATTTCTCTCAACTCTATAGAGCATAAACTTACATTTATGGTTTTTTACCTTTGTAATTCATAAAGGAAACTGAAATCTTGAAAGCTTTATATCCCTAATATTCTATATACTTTATATTCTACATAGCTTTGTGATTGGAGGAAGAAATAGTAGCATAAAATATACAACTAACGCAGACAACCTTTAGATGCATTGGAGAAAAAACCTAAAATGTACTGTAGAATGGAAATGTATGGTTCCAAAAATGCACCATTTACTGAAAACATCTATTGTAAGAGTTTTATATCACCCTATTTCTGTATATTCCTGTATATTTCTATAGTTATGTTCAGATGGGTTATTTTCAATAAGCTAGGCTAGCATTGGCAGACTCATCTATCAGTTTTGTTTCTTTCCTTGGCCACAGGTAGAATCCAAGGCTAGTGGTTTTCCATATAAGCCTTAATCTATATATGGAAAACTTCGTAGTTTTTAAATAGAAATCTTGTTAAAATATTTGCATGTAAAATTAAGTAAGCAGTTCTAATTTTATCATTTTTTGTTTTTCTGTTTTCTTGTCTTTTGAAATACTACTCTCTAAAATAGCTAGCTATAGAAGAGTTTCTAGTATGTGGCATGTTCATGGTATTGCAGAAGTAATACAGGTCATCTTCAGGCTGCCTTTGTGCGGGCAAACTGTCAGTACTGACCAACAACCATTTAATGGTTGGTACATGTGAAGATTCTCAATGACAATTTTTACCTACCAAGAAAGACATGATTAGAAATAACTGACAAATTAAATTATAACTCATACAGGTATGCCTGTTTCCTCTGACGCTTTTTTGCAAATGCACACATACACATAGGAAAACACATCTCAAATTAAAATTTATATTGCAGTTATACTAGATCTTAAGGATCATTTTTTTTGTTGTTGGTTTTTTGGGGATTTTTTGTTTGCTTTTTTGCAGTCCTCTTTTAGACATAGAAGACTTTGTTTTGGGGGTATTTATTTGTCTCTCTGTTTCTTTTCAAGTACTCAATTGTTAATATACTTTATAATATAAGTAGATTGTCTGTCCATGCACTATGTTTAACCTACTGTGCTTAAAGGTCTAGTCCTGTTTACCTTTGGAAATTTGAAAAACCACTGCTGTACCTCTTTTTATTGCAATCCTTCTGTAGCTCTCTCTTATCTATCATATTTGATTTGCAGTTCTAAAAAACATAGTTCTTTTCTGTTAATATTTCACTGTGAATGACTGAATGCAACTAATATATAAATATTTTGTTCTTTTAAAATATTATCCTGAATCTCCAGCCTAACACTGACAGGATAGCCTGTATAGGGCTATTGTCCAAATAGTTTAGGAGCAAACACTTTTGTTTGGATGTGACCCATAGATGTTTGGTAGGCCCAAAGAGTCTTCCACAGCAGGACGAACGTACTCAACTTTCAGAAGCTCAGTACATCAGATTTGTTTGTAAGTAGCAGAAATGTCTTTCTAGGGGAGAAATCTACCTGAAATCACCATTCAGACAGGAGAGGATTAGATTACATCTGCTGAGTTGTAACTGACAAAATTTATCCTCTTTTATGTGCTGAAAAACAAAGAATCGAGAGGTGAACTTTGTAACGCAATAATGCAATGCAGCCTGTATTTTTCAGCAACTCCACGTAGCTACGTGATTCAGATATGCACTGGAAAACCACAGGAGGACTGGTGAACAGTTAAAGACTTTACTTCCTTTTAGCACCTTTGGGGCAGGAGGCTTGCAGGTGATATTCATTTTATACACGAGGAAAGTTAAAGCGATTGGCCTGGTCATTACTGATGAGACTAGCTTGAAAAGCAAGCTGGAGGAAATGCATGCAGCAGTAAGGGACAGTTTTCTTCACAGTAGAAAGGATGGATTACAATTTGTTCCTTGTCATGTGCTTCTACAGGTGTAGAAGTCTGTTCATCACTATAAAACAAGTTCTGAGAGACCAGTGAAGTACAGTAGTGTCATCACTGATGATGCAAAAGAGTTCATGTGTTTCTAAAAGTAGATGTTTAGGCACGACAGCTAAAATTTCAGATCTGTGAGTCTTTAAATAGAGAGGCAAGCATTGGTTGTTTAAGAAGATTCAAAGGACCTAAAATCTAGTTATATCCCAATATGAATATCATGAGAAAGTTTAAACCAAAGAGAATGAGAAAGTTTTGTCTTGTGGTTCATAGCTCATGTACAAAAGCCCTCTTTTATTACAAGCACCTAAATGCTATTTTAAAGACACTCCAGCAGTTGTTTAATGCTTTTTTCCTAGTATGAAATAATCTAATTTACATATAGATTAAGAATCTATTTATGGCATCTGTGATATAACAAACAAATGCAGGGGTCACAAAATCTTTATTGTATTTGTTCAGTGCTGTTTGATTTCTGTTTGCATTATAGTCCCATTAGTGTTGCCACTTTAACATACAGCATATGTCAAACATTTCTTATCAAAATGGCCTGACTTCATGAAAACTTTATCAATAGTCAAGTGTTAGGATTAATTACTTAATCTAAATATACTGTGAGACTTAAACAAATCAAGGCATCACATATTGCAATTCTACTGCCTATTGGAGAAAAAATCAGGCATATGTTCTCTATTATAAAAGCAGTCACAGTGTCACAATATTAAAACTAATATAAAAGCATAGTTATATGTAAACTAGGTGTGCATTTAAGTTGTAGGATTTCTTTTTTTTTATAAGGGGGAAAATACAAAGAAGGTTTCAGCTTTGAGACTGCTACATATTTTTAAGTTTATGATCAACACTGAAAATGAAAGTTTTCAGCTGTTAGGATAATTACCTTTGTATCCTGAAGCCATTCTTTTAAGTAAAATGTTTCTGAAGAGTCCATAAGAATGATGTATATATGGTCACGTATTCCCATTTCTAGCGAATGAAAAGAAGTTTCTTGCAGGATCTGTTGGTAATGCTCATTTGATTTGATTTGATTTGATTTTTTTTGTTGTTGTTTTTTTTAATTTCAATGGTTTGGTGCATTTTAAAAATTTTATTTTATTGTTTCTAAAATATAATTGCTTTGTCATATAGTTACTTTTTTATTTGATTTCATTACCTAATTATGCCATGTGTTCCATATATTCTCTGTTGGAGATTCTATTCTGTGTATTTCACTTTTTATTCCATTTTCTATTAAATATATATTCTATACTGTTTTCAGGAATTGCTGTTAATGTATGAAACTCTTAACCTTCGAACTGGCTGACTTTGAGATTTAATGGTGTATACTTAATATAGAATTAATATAGGTTTTTGCATTAAATATAGAATTTATAGATAATCCATCAGTTTTGTGTACGATCTCTTCTTGTTGAAGCATCTCTTCTTACTTCTACTGTGTGCATGGAAATATTTGTCCTTCTTTTTCATGTTTTTTTGGTGTGTGGTTTGTTTTTTTTTAGAGAAGCCCACTTTTGCTATGTCTCTAAATTAAGAGAAGAAATTAGTATTCTGAAAGTGAACACAAGTTTCTGAAATTTAGGAGAGTTTTCTCTTCTCAACATGGAGAATGAGGCTGATTTACACAGTCAGCCTACTTACTGTACGATGGGGCATGGGCGAGTATGCAACAGTAGCTAGGACAGAGCCAAGTCCAGGAGCTAAACTGAGTGAAAATCTTGAGCTCAAAAGGCAACAACTCAGACATTGGGTCTGATGATGCCAAAGATATACTAGCCATGTATACATGTATAATCATGTAGCCAAGGGTCATATTGAAATGCATATATAAAAATTACTGAAATAATACTGCGCAAGTGTCTTTGAATTGTCTGAACTTCAAAGAAATGAAATGTGTGTTTCTATGATGGTTTATCTATTTATCTAGTAAACAGCATACTTAATAAGAGTAAACAAATTTGGTTACAGTTTATTTTTCTTTTTTATAAATTCTAGAAATGTACAGTCTTTTCCAAGTTCTTTTGCTTAGAAGATACCATTTGCCTATTTCTTAAATTTGCTAGGAAATGCAATGACTTTGTGATGTTTTCCACCTGCTTGGTCCCAAAAGTAAAATCTGTTTCATGGATTCCACAGAGCACTTAATTCACTCTCTACTAACATCCAGCCAAAAGAAAGCATGGAGGATCTAACAAATGGTGCCAGATTTCAATTCCATGAGGGAGGACCAAGTGGGTTCAAACTAAAGAAAAGTTAGGGAAAAGCATCCATCTATCCCTAACATATTTAGACAGGAAGATCTAGAGCATGAAGAATATGTAAGTTCCTTAGAGTGATGACTAGCTGTCATCATAGTGTTGTGAAAAGAAGCAGAAGAGTGTTTTAGAAGATTTATGTGGCAATTTAGTTTAAACTCTGATAATCTGGATTGAGCAGACTCCATTTCCTGACAGAAACTAGAAGTGTATAGAAGAGAGAAAAACTAAAAAGGAAACTAAAGAATGGGAAACTCCCTCCACCAAAACTCAGAAAAAACCCATACCCAAAATATATCCCCCTTGTAAAACCACCAGCTGGACTTTCATCATAGAAAGGGAGGTAAAGATACTTTTCATCTTTCAAAGTATTCTGATTATGGTACTTACTAGGTGATGTACTGCTACCCACAATGGTTTTTAACAGTAGTCATTGTAAGTCTCTGAAATCAAGGAGATACCTTGTCTGATGCTCTTATGAAGTACTTCAAAAGAAAGCTGTTACAAACACATAACCCAGTATCACCATACTCTGGTCACCAGGAAAAATGCTATTCCCAATGTACATGCACATACCATGTCTTTTTCATGAGATGTGCCCTATCACATTTCCTCCAGAAATATGCTTACTAGAGAATAAAGAGAGGAATGTTTAGTGATTTATGATCAAAATCAGAGGAAATCAGAAACGCCAAAATGGAATCTTGACGTTTTGCAAGAAACATGTTCTTTAAGAACAGGAAGACTGGTTTGCTATATGAAAGGGTTAAAAGAAATAGCTACACAAAATGCAGACAATGCCGAGAAGTGGATCATTTCTTACCACCATCAATAACAATGCAGCAGTTTGGACCTGGCTTGTTTAATATTTCACATGAAGAATCCTCGGAGACTGACTTGACAGACACAGCATTTTCGGAGTAAACCAACAACTTCAAAAGCAGAGAGTCACTGCTCCAGATGGTATATACACAGCAGTCAAAAAAATCTTAACTGTGCAGTGACTGAGCTGACAGCAGGAAGATACAGTCCTTTATTCTGAGCAGCCAAAGGGATCAGATGGTTGTTAAGCAGAAATTTTAACTGTGTGCTGATTTCACTGAATCATGCGGAATTGTTGAGGTTGGAAGGCACCTCTGGAGGCCACCTGGTCCCACCCTGCTGCTCAAGAAGGGCCGCATAAGGTCAGTTCCCCAGGACCATGTCCAGATGGCTTGTGAAGATCTCCAAGGATGAAGACTCCACAAGTGCTCTGGGCAGTGTGTCAGTGTTCAGTCACTCCAATAGTAAAACAAGTGGGTTTTCCATCTGATTCCATTCATGTTAAGATGGAATCTCCTGTGTTTTTGTTTATGTCCATTCGCCTCTTGTTCTAATTACGAGTTTAGCTACATATTTTATCTATAAATGTTATAAATGTTCCCTGGGAAGTTTTAAACCAGTCAAGTCTTTACATCAATACATGGCAACTTGCTGTTCAGAAATAATTAAAAATTTGCCCTTAGAATACCATGGAATAATGAAACATACCAGTATGGTGTATGACACCAGTGTGGTGTCTATTAAAAAAAAAAAATTAAAAAAAAAAAATCTTTCACTCAGTTCTTCATTTGAGTTGCAGATGTGAAAAACGTAGTGAATAAATGAAATTTGGGAACATGCTATATTCAGACTTGCAAAAGTTTGTTCATTTGATCTCATATGGAAGAGCCTATAAAGAAAGAAAAATATTGATGTAAAGAGGCAATGAAAATATATTTATGACTATATATATATATATAAAGTACATATAAAAGTATGCAAAAATACACATTTTGGTCTATGCTTCTAACTACATCTCTTGGCACATCCAGTTCTAAATGTAGAATCTTTCTATAACAACCAGGGTGAAGAGGTTTTCAACAACAGTGAGTTTCTATATCTCCTTCTGCGGATTGTTCAGTTAAAAAAGATTATGAGAGGATTTTCAAACTTGTTTAATCATTGAACGGACACAAATCTCTGATTCTGAGAAAATGTGTTATTCATATGGTTGATATTGTGTGTAGCAGACAAAATAATTTGAGGTGCCTTTTTTTTTTTATTTTTGAAGACAATACTTTTATACTTGGCCAAGCACCAGCAGTACTTAATCTCTGGCTTACCAATGTCATAACTGTATCATAAAATGTTATCTAGAGACTGAAATTTTCTGCTTCCCCTTTTCTTTTATGAGAAGAAACTGGATTTTCCTTTGGCCTAATATTATCACTGTATTTAGATTCCTAGTGTGAAGCAGCTGTCAATTTCTTATCCTCAATAATAAAGTCAATGATGGTATGTATGGTAAAGTTAGCAGTTTTTTACATGCAAGATGGAAAAAATGTCATTTCTTTATTGGACGCCATGTAAATATGAGAAGTTTTTACCAATCATTTAATATTTGCTAGAGGTGAAGTCAGGCCAGGAAGAAAGAAAAAAAGAAAGATGTCCAAACATAAAAAGTTTGTTCAGTAAATTGAAATTGAAGATTGAAAATGGAAAGCTTTGATTTTAATCTATGTTGAATGGTATTTTAAAAATGGATTATTTGCATACTATGCTTCTTGTTCACCCCAATCTTCTGATGTAAGTATTGCTTCAGAAGGCTGGGTTAAAAATGCAGCATTATACACTTGAGATCCTTTATCCTCATATATTACACACAGGAAAGTTTGAAATACCTTTGCTGCAGCCATTTGATGTTCTGTGCAAACAACTACTTCATGTGACCTTTCAGAGAAAATAAATTCTGTGATTGCTATAGTCATTCAATTAAAAAAAAAAAAAAAAGAAAAATCAAGTTCTTCACACACCTTTCACAACATTTCTCAATGACAAGCTAAATTCCTGTTCATATTGCCCTGTAAGATAATAAGTCAGTCTCAGACACCTCCAGACCTCCAGCTTGCAACTGAATGGAGTATGAGGTGCTGTAAAAACACTACCACTATTGTAATAAAAGACCTCATATATGAGACCTGAAATACGAATCAACCTATTTTATACTCACAAGCTAAAAATCTTGGATTTCTAAGCTTTAGTTAATTCAGTCATCAAGATGTTCTGAAAACCCAAAGCCGCTGAAGTCCAACATTTACATGTCTAAAGTGGTTCATGGATATTCCAGGATAAAATAGTAAATACCTTGCCACAATCATTTTTGTAAGTCCCTATAAGGTAATTCCTATAAGGTAATTCCATCCTTAACCAGAAGGAGAAAGTAGAGTCATTTAGGGAATTTGTGGGTGAGTTTACAAACTCACGTGCTGTTCATACTAAGCAGATTTTGTTGCACAGTTCAATTTATGATTCAGTACACAAAGTAGTCAAGACCATAAGAGCATAACTATACATGAGGAAACTCACACTATGTCTCATTCAGAGAAACATTTACAGATGACAGTTTATATAGGTATTATAAATGCTTAGGGATTTGGGGTGTTGTTGGTTTTATTGATTGGAGGATGATACTGAAGTTTCCACAATTTCCCTAGTAAATTAAATCGTGTAGACCAAAATGAGGCTTTGAACCAAAAAAAGCGTTTTCCATTTTTTTAGAGAGTGAATGCTGTGCTTTTCACTGTTTAATAAGTTGAGTTGAATATCTACAAGTAAAAACTCAGAAAATAAATTTCAAGTAAATCTCTGAAGTTTTATTTGTACTTGGACTGAGTGAGCAGTGTATAAGACAAAGAAGGAATCAAAAATACTAATTTTTTTTCATTATTTATATAATTGTAAAGGGAAAATCAGAATGAAATCAGAATGCTGTGCCTCATCAGAGTTGTGAACTGATTTCAAATATCTCCTCTGGGTTCTGTTGTACATTGTACTTTCATTGAAAGTGAAAGATTTAACTTTCTGAAGTGCATGGCTACATCTAAAGGACTCTTGAGTTAAGCCAGAGAAGAAGAAGATATAGAAATATGTTTAGTAATTAAGTAAGTAGTGCAAGACTAAATATGCATACTTAAAATTTTTGGAAAAGTCATCTAATTTTGCACCAATTTTATATAGCCATATAACAAAAGCAATTGTTGCACATATTTTTTCATATAAAAGGTAGAATCCTGTGTCTAACTTTGACTTCATTGTTTTCCTGGATTTTACTGACCCTTAAGTATTAATTCAAATATTAAAATATGTCATAACAAAATACACAAAAAAGTGTGTCTTTTTTTGCACTGATTGACCTAAAAATAGAACAGTGTCCATTATATAGCCACAATATACTCTTAATTGGAATAGCAATGGATTTAACAACTATTAGAGGGTGAATGTTTTTCACTTTTCCTAGGCAGTGAAAGATTTTTAATCCCCACTATCAAAGTTCATATTGTTGTGTAAGAATACAGGAGAGCAGAAACACAAGGAAAAAAAGAAAGACTGACAATCATTCTGCAAGACCAGAAAAAAAAAGCTGGATAAGAATTTGTTTTGCAAATCTTTAGAAATATTTTTTCTTACCATCTGAGAGTTTGCATGTCTGTAAGACAGTTGCATACTCTTGAGCATGTTTGTATGTAAATGCCATAAAGATGGAAACTTAAGAAATATTTTGTGAATAACATAGTACCTCACTTCAGAGGTTTTTGCATGACCTTTGAAATAGGTATGATTCTCCTGAAGTTATAAGAGCTGTGTTATGTTATCTATTTTCATGAGCAAGCTGGTCTTCCTTAAGTTGACTTAGTTCTTTGATGGTTACATGTACAGTTAAAAACTGATATATGTCCCCAGGTTCTTTCACTTTCCATTCAGCCATCCTTTGCCAAATTTTTTGATTAAAATCTCTGTTCATATTTTCCATTTTATTTTAAAGAAATAAAAATACCTGTTAGATATAAAATATAGTAAGCATCTGTGAATGAATTCATCATCCACTGTAACTTTTACAAATGTATTGTGCCAGAATGTAGCACCAGAGAGGAATTTAGTGGAATACAGATTTAGATATAATTGGCAGTTAGCTCGACGTTCTTGTTTCTCCCAGTATAATATGCACAATGGTAGAGGTTTATTTTGTTGTATGCTGCTTTTTATAAACATATCTGTGAGAAGGAGAGAGTAGAACAAGTTTTTTCCTTGTAAAGCCTCCCAGCTTCAGAAACTGAGAGTCATTAACAGTGACAGGAGAAAATTTCAAGAAAAAAGTTGCCACTTGAAGCTAATGAAGGCACCTACTAATTTAGGATGTTTTGCTCACAACTTAGAAGCTCTCATATATTGTCTTTTTTTCATTATACCCTGGTCTTAATTCAAATGCATTCCAAATAATTACATCCCAAAGAAATTTGTTCTCTCTCTAGCCACGTGACCAGCTATAGCACTGCATGCCTTCCCAAGAAATTTTTAAGCACTCTCTGTCACAGTCTGAGTCCCAAATACACAGGTAACTTTATTCATACACGTATGCCTATACATGGTCTGTATTCTCAAGCTTTGATATTTTTACTGGTCTATCTTTATGCTCTTGTAGCTATGTGATTTCCTAATGATATAAAATTTCTAACTCATATTGATCCTACCTCCTACTGCCCTTCATTACATCCTTGGAGATCAGTGTGCTCCTCTTAGAGTACATTAGTCATTCATTACTAACGCCATTAAAGCCCTGGAGTCCTAGAAGAGAAGAGTCTTTCCTTTTACCTCTCTGTTCTCTCACTATTAATAGATAACTCCCAGCTGCTATTTCATTTTTCTTCTGTCATGAAAGCTGTAACTACATGATTAAAATGGCATGCAGCTCTAAAACGACTATCAATTACACTAATTAAGGTCAAATAGAATGGAACAGCACTCTTTGTGGAAAACAATGAAAGCAATGTAAATCTCTATTAATTTAAGGACATCATATGTACATATGACAGTTTCTACACATCTTATTATTAATTATTTTTAGATGGTCTCTTATAGTGTGTTCTCTAGGATGTATTTTGCTCTTTTTCTTCTGAGAACAAAAAACCCAGATGGAGATTTTTTTTAACTGTGTACACAGAAATTTTTATTAGAAATATTATTTTTTTGGGTTTTGTTTGTGTTTAAAGAAAGCTCATCATGAATTTTCAACACTTGCCTTCCCTAAAGCCACAAGGAGGATAACAAGTCCAGGAGGCCTTGACATAACTGTAAGAAATATATTCTAACTAGGTCTAAAATCTAGTTTTACAATGGAAAATGAATGTTTCCTCTCAGTAGCTGTCCCTCAGTACTGTCTATCTGAAAGACACACTGTAGAAAATCACATTTAGTGGAAAACAGTATATATATTCTAAGAGACTTTTTGAAGGAAATGAATGCTCTGATTTCTGTTTTCAATAATGCAAATTATTTTCATTCTGAATGAGAAAGAAGAAGCTGAAATTTGGCTAAAGGAATTAAAAAATAAAACAAATCACCAAACAATCTGACTTTAAATATTTCAAATTATTTTTTAAAAAAATGATGGCATTTTCACCTCTTTACTGAGAGATCCTCTCTAAGTCATAATACCTCTCCTCATGTTCATGAAGTCATCTTTGAGTAAACAGTCATTCTGCTTAACTAGTAGGGGACTGCAAGGAAGATATTTTTTGTTATAAAGGATACTCAGAACTGAAACATATTTCCTCTATTGGTATCAGCAGCGTTCAGTCCTGACCATCACAGTCAATTGCTGTTTTCCTGCATGTCTGTGAGTAGGGTTCTTGAAGGCAGCTGAAAGAAATTATTCATCATGGCAAGTTAGTGTGCACAAAAAATATCATCCTTGAACGTAATAATCTTGATGAACAGTTCTTTAAATACAAACAATGGCTAGTTCCAAGTATAAAAGAGTGTTTCACAATGGAAAATAAGAAATACCAAGCAGGAATCCCTTCTTTTTAAGCTTTTGAAGCACAATCATTGCCTCTTTATGAGTGTTTCTAACTAGTGCTTCAAGGTGTTGAATAATGCATACAGAAGGAGAATGAGGGTGAAAGAGCTGCTTGAGAGAATAAAGGATCATAGGCAGCAGCAATGACTCATTGTAACACAAAATGCTCTGCCGTTAAATTATTCAGACTAGACGGGTGTTGTAATTAAAAGTAGTTACCATTCCTCCCTGATAACATCCCCAAGAACTTTTCTTAATGAACAGGATCATTTCATTAACGTATTTTTACTGATCAAAAATTTAGAAATGCCTTCCTTTAAATTTCTTCTAAATGATCTCAAATTAATGTACAGAGACATTTCACTCATAAGAGGTATTTTGGTACACAGTGAAAATTTCAAATGAAATTTTGACACAGTCTCATTTAATCTACAAAGACACAAGTGAATTAAAAAAAATAAAAGCTGCACTAGTTTAAATCTGCCAGGGATCCAGCCTCACCTAACTTGAAGGCAACATTTTGTTATTGATTATGTGTTCTCTATCAACTTGAGGCAAAGCTAACTAAAAAGGTTGAGAATTTTTATACTTGTACACTAGTATATTTTATACTAGTTATGTAGGTTCAGTAGTAGGCCTTCATTTGGTAGACCTTCTTCCTAACTTTTTTTCACCAGCATCCCACTCTGCTCTGCACTGGTGCAGCTTCACCTTGAGTCCTGTGTGCAGTTTTGGGTACCACAGTGCAGAAAAGATGTAAAGGTATTAGACAATATCTAAAGAAGAGCTATGAAGACAGTGAAGGGAGATATCATTTATATCAGCTTTGAATATCAACTTTGAAAGTTCACAAAAGTCAGATAGTTTTGATTGGTTTATGTTAGAGTTGCTTTTTTTGTTTTCTTTTTTCCCCAGGTTTTAGGCTGTACATATCTAAGAGTTGCAAACAAATAGACAGGGGAAACTCTAATGACCAGTCTCATTCGTATGCACAGTGATAATATACAGTCTATTTAAAGGATGCTGTTGGACTTAGACGATTCACAGACTTTGTTGTTACCTTTTGCCACAGGGATGAATTACAGCCACCCTGCAAATTTGATTGTGCACAGAGAGCATGTGGGAGGAAAGCTATGTAGCCATGGGCTCAAAGTGCACGTTACCGAGACAAAACAGAAAGAAAATGACAAAAATGCAAATAAAACATAAAATTGGTAAAAACTGAAAAAACACATATTGAATGGGAAGGAGAAATAGAGGTGAAAGAAACTCTGTACTAAAGCAATAGATTAATTGTTTAAAATAATGTTTGCAAGGAACTTGTAATAAGGAATTATTTCATCTAAATAAAAATTAAGATAAACTGATTAAAGGAAACTGTTAATTTTATTGAAAGAGACAAAGCTGGGTTCATCAATTCAAGACACAGCAAGCAAAAATAGGTATGAAGATTAATTTTAAGTAAAAGAAAGGTTGCAAAGATCATACAGATTATTAATTTCAGAAAAGAAATATAAAATAGGATTCAAATGTTATTAATTTCATCCAAAGCAGATGAAGTGGAATATATGAGTCATTAACTTTGATAAGGGAACTCAGAATAGATAATATTTATATAATTTTTTAACTTAAAGTAAGGCAGAAAATAATCAAAAAGGGACTAATTATTAACTGAATCCAAAGCAAAGTTATATCATAAAGTATACTTTAGAATCCATTTTGGGAATTTATTTAGATTAAAACAAAATTAATGTGGAAAACATTAGTTTATGTTTTGGTTTAGCAGTGGTAGGGGCAAAAAGCCTCTACTTATGAAGTCTGCAGAAACAGTGGTCTGTTTTGACATCATGTCAAACAGCTCCTCAGTCATGTAGTTTAAATAGGAAGAAAACATGCCGTTGTGGCATAGTTATTATGTCCTGTAGGTCTGTATAAAACTTTTATGTCTAATAAAGATATGCTTTGCAGAGTGTACTGGCTTTGTGCGGCCAGGTTTGGGTAGTGGCGGAGGGGAGCTGCAGGTGTGGCTTCTGTAAGAAGCTGCCAGAAGCTTCCTCCGCGCCATGCAGAGCCAAACCTCGGTGGCTCCAAGATGGCCCTGCTGCTGGCCAAGGCTGAGACAATCAGCAATGATGGTAATGCCTGTGATGACATATTTAGGAAGGAAAAGAAAAAGAAGTTATTGCTCAGATATAATTGTGGCCAGAGAAAAGTGGAGTGAGAACATGTGAGAGGACCAACTCTGCAGACGCCAAGGTCAGTGGAGAAGGAGGGGGAGAAGGCGATCCAGGTGCCAGAGCTGATACTCCCCTGCAGCCCGCGGTGCAGACCATGGTGAGGCAGCTGTGCCCCTGCAGCCTGTGGAGGTCCATGGGGGGCAAAGATCCACCTGCAGCCCATGGAGGAGACCCACGCCAGAGCAGGTAAATGAATGAATGGAGGCTCTGAAACCCATGCTGGAACAGGTTTCTGTCAGGGACCTGCAGACCTGTGGAGAGAGGAGCCCACGCTGGAGCAGGTTTCCTGGTAGGACTTGTGTCCCCATGGGTCATGAACACATTGCAGCAGTTGGTGAAGAACTGCTGCCCTTGGGAGGGACTTACACTGACGAAGTTCATCTAGAACTGTCTCCCACAGGAGGGATCCTACACTGGAGCAGGGGAAGGTCTCCTCTGCCTGAGCAGTGGCAGAAACGACCTGTGACGAACAGACCATAACCCCCACTCCCTGTCTCCCTGTGCTGCTGGGGAAGCAGGTAGAGCCCAAGAAGAAGGAGCGGGTGTGGGGAAGGGGTTTTTAAGATTTATTTTATTCTCATTACCCTGCTCTGATTTTGTTAGTGATAAATTAATTTAATATCCTCAAGTTGAGTCTGTTTTGCCCATGACAGCAATTGGTGAGTGATCTCTCCCTGTCCTTACCATGACCTATGAATCTTTTGTTATATTTTTTCTCCCTTCTCCATTTGTGGAGGGGAGTAATTGAAAGACTTTGTTGGCTGCCTGGCATCCAGACAGGGTCAACTCACTACACACAAACAAACAAACAATCTTCTTCCTGAAAGTAATTACAAGCAGGAGAAACACAATAGACATAGTATAGAAATAGTGGATTATATAATTTTGTATAACCAAAGAAAGTGTTACAAATTTGCAAATGCAATGAGATTGTGCTAACAGGTGCTAGTGTCGAAAAATAATTCCTCAATGTGGCTTTCAGAAATAAGCAACAAGAGAGAAAAGCTTACAGCAAAGGTCTACCATAGGATGCAACTAGCATACGTTTTCATGTTCATATTTCTCAGATTTGTCTTTTGAGAACATTGAATTTCAGTTTTATGCAGAATGAATCAACAAACACTCTGCTCTAGATATCCTAATGTCTACTTCATAAAAAAATATTAATATTAGTTTCACAAAATTAAATCTATTAAAATCTCAGTCTCAATTGAAAAGCAAACACATTATGGAGAAGTCCCACCTCAGAGAGCACACGTACTCTCACAATCCTGCTTATGAAAATAGCTGTATACTTTTGGCTTTCCTTCCTTGGTATATTTTAGGTAATATTGAGATAATAAAACATTATATTGATTACCATTCCTCCTGTGCTTCATCTACAAGAGCAAGATCTAGATGCAATTTATGCTCACACTTTATAGAACTACAATAGATGGGATTATTTTACCTCACAGTTTAGTTTTTTAAGTACACATCAAAAGGGAAAACAAGTAAAATACATTCTTTGCAAATCTGGTTTTTGGGTTTTTGTAAATTGCTGTTTAGTTGCCTGGCCTGAAGGCCTTGGATGAGAAGGGTGCAGGTCTCCTGTAACTTCAATGTTCACCTTTCACTTCTCAGAAAGGAGCATTCAGCTACACTGACATGTTGATGCTTCAGATACTCTTGGCCCTCTCACATAATATTAAAATTGTTATTTAGAACAACTCTTGTATTTAGGCAGCTATATCTGTCCAAAGATACCTAGCTTAAAGCAAACTGAACTTATTTCTAGGCTCCAAAGTTTGCATTGATTAGCTCTGAATTGATTATAAAGTGAGATAAGATACCTAACCCACATGCAGATACCTGAACTTCTCAGTGTTAATTTAAACCTGAATCCCATATATGGCAGAGATTTACCATTTTAAATGATGCAGACAGATTTAAACCAAAACAGACTTAATCTAGCAGGCTAATTGAAAATTCCTCCCAAAATTCAATACTTTGTGCAGAATGGTTTGACCAGCTTTAATTACTAAAGCTGTTCTAAAACCTAACATTGTTATCATTTTAGTAGACTGTGCTTAATACCGTAGTGGTTAGTGCTGTATCTTGTATATGCTTTTCAATATACAGGAAACTGTATGTGTGCTTTACTGAATAATAATTAAAATTGCATCCCAGTGTGGTAACATTCAAAAATTATCTGTTATGGCAGATAATTGTGATTTTGTCATAAAGTCATAGAATCATAGAATGTTTGGGATTGGAAGGGACTTCAAAGATCACCGAACCATGGGCAGGGACAACTTTAAACAGATCACATCGATCAAACTATCCAAGCTGACTTTGAATACTTCCAGTGACTGGACATCCACAGCATCTCAGGGCAATGTGTTTCAGAGTCTCACCACACTCACAGTAAATAATTTCTTTCTTATATTCAATCCAAATCTACCATCTTTTAGTTTAAAATTATTTTTTCTCTCCTTTCACTACTACTGTCCCCTGGAATTACTTTTATTGAGCAGTATTGAATATTTGTATTAATAATATTTTTTCTTCTTTTCTTTCACTACCTTCAGAAACTCTACTTTAAAATATGCCTAAGTATATTTTATGACATGCCTCATACACCATACGTAACTTTGTATATTAATATGAATATAACAGCAATTCACTACCATTTTTAAATGCATCTCTCCAGTCACTAGCAGAGACCTCTGACAGCAAGCTGTCTTTTCCACTTTTGTTTCTCAAACCAATGTCAGGATGAAGATAATGTCTTCAAGACTAAATCACTTTATATGTCATTGTCCTCAAGGTCTTCATCTTGTATTTATTATTCCCTTAGGAATCAACACTGAAGATGAGTACCTTGCTTTGTATCTTCCTTAAAATATATTTTTTCCTGTATTTTCAGTATGCTTATTTTAATAATGTAATGACTGTATTAGATATTGCTATCCATGCTTTTGGAAGCAGCCTTTTTTGTGTATAAATATCAAAAATTTAGTTATTTGTCAGTTCAAATTTATCTTAACATTTAACACATCAGAAAGGTTGTTTGGTCAGTCAGCACAGAAGTGTACCTCAGTCAGTCACCTCTGCCTTTTTGACATGGTTTTGTACACTGTCATGCTAGCCACAGAAACAAGCTCTTCATTTCATACTGGCTCAAAATCTCCTGGTAAAACACCAAACAGTGACGTATTTATTCTGAATAATTTCCTCTTTGATAAGCTTTCAACTGAACAGCTGAAAAAGTTTTAGGGTGAGGATGACAGTCAGGAACAAGTGTGAAGGAGGAAGGGTTGTACAGCTTGTACATTATTATGTCATGTGGTGTATTTATCACATAATGTATGGCTTTTGTAGACTGTCATTAATATCCAGTACCTTTAGTATCCCTTGCAAACTGGCATTTGGCATGCCCAACACTGGAAAACTTCAAGAAATGGATGCCTGTATCATATTTTGTAGTGATCATTAGAGGTGCTCTCAAAGACCAGTATTTCAGACTTGGACCTACAAAAATCGCCTTTGTCTGCCAATTTAAATGTTGACAGAATTCCCCTCACTACAGTACTGTCTGAAAATTCTGCTCCAAAATGGCCAGCTACCTTACAGGTCAAGATGTTGAAATGAACATTAGTAGTCAAAGCACAATTTTCAGGAAACTCTACTTATTCTTTTACCTCTGCGATCCTTACTTTGGGTAAACTATATAACACAGCAATCATAGCTTCCAGCAGTGCTTTTGACCTTTCTATTGGGGGCTACACTCACAGATAATGTTATCAAAACAGAAATTTAAATTAAAAAACAAAAAAATCTGTGAAGTTTGTATTTTATAATTCTGGTTATATTCTGATTCCTGTGTGTGAAGTCGTTATGAGTTTTTTCTCTGTTTTTCCTTACCAAAAATTATTTCAAATTTGAAACTTTAAATGCCTTATCTAGGCATCAATAACAAAGTAATTTATTGTCAAAATATAATAGATTAATATTTGCAAGATTTCCAAAGCAATTATGGAAACTAGGTGTTAAACAGGTGGTTTGCAGAATTATCCTATTTTATGTAGAAAATTTGTGCAACTATGTTCTTATCAGTTTTGTCTTAGAAATTTTTTCCCTGAGATACAATAATTCTGAGATCTAAAAATTCTTCAGAGTTTTTGTATTATTACCATCCAGCTCTGGAATGAGATTTGTAAAATATTTCTCTGAAAGTTCCAATTATAGAAAAATTATAGCCATTTAACCGGGAGATGCTTGTGGCCACCTTGTGACCAGCTGAAGTATTGCAGTGATGTCATGATCAGAGCAGTAGAAAATGTTTCCAGATTTCAGTAGAATTTTTTCTGAAAATTTTTCTAATCGGTGGAAAAATTCAATCTTCACATTCATTTTTTCTTAATGAGAATGCTGCAAATTCTTGGCCCAGGTAGCTTTATTACCTCATTCTAATCCATATAAAATTGCCTGTTTTTTTAAAGTGCATTAAAATAGACCCTCACACAGTAGACCCAAAATAACAGTCAACTTACGCTGACATAGAACATCGCCCCCACATACACATGCACAGAAAAGTTGAAAGTCTTTTCTCCTGACACTTTTCACAGTTTAGTTTATGGAACGAACATGTAACTTTGTGACATAAATGTATTTTGACATTCTCTGACGAAAGACCAGCACTTCTGTTATGACAGTACTCTGACGGGTAGTGTGCTGTTGCAGTTGGCTATATGAACCACTCACTCTGGGACTGTAATTTGTACTGAATCAGCTGCTCTGACATAACTGAGGTCAGGCTCATGTCATGCATCGGGCAGCTTGCCCTACCTTCACAGAAGTCTACACGACCTCCATTTGCCTTTATCCTTCTATCATATTACCTTTTCTCTTTAGACTCTTATAATCTACTTCTCTTCTGCTGCCCACCTCAACTTAGGCAATGCTGATGTGACCTAGGTTGCCAAACATGATCTTGCTCTCTGGGATTTCGCATGTCAGAAATGCGCTTTTTCCATTATGTAAAATGCTGAGAGAGCAGATATGTGCCCCTAAGCCATGAATCTTGGCCTTGCTGCCTTGTTAACAAGTTCTGCCCATTCGCTGATCCATGATAACCATTCATACATGTACTGCTGCCCCACACTGATGAAAACCAGTTCATCTCTTTTTCATTAAGACGTCACATCCATCAATTCTGCATTTACTACAGCTTGTAAGATCCTGTCCACTGATTTATAGTGATATGTGAAAAGGGTCTTAATCAATGACAAATTTTAGGTAACTCAGAGTTCCTTACTCCCCTCTGAGGGATCAGTGATTCCACTCCAGAAGTGCCATCAAAGACTGCATGCAGACAGGTAGCTGGGGCCAAATAATTTCCTTTGAAATGGCCATTCCATGGGCAAGCTGTTTCCGTATTAAATTATGCATTGCTTTAGTAAAGCTTTGTTTTAATTTATTGGGTTTCATTGATGAAGAAAATGCTTTCACATCTATTCTTGCTAACCACTTCACATGTGAGTGCACCCCTTGAAAAGAGCTAGACCCTGTTATTTATGTTTTTCTGAATTTTATTAATTTCACAAGGCACAAATGGTTTTTAAATGTCTATGGTTGAGCCAAACCTATAAATATCTCAGCATTTTTAAACTTAGAAATAAAGATATCTATTATATTTTAGTAAAAGAAATGAGCATTCTTGATGAGTTTAGGTATAAAGCAAAATAGAATAAATCATTACCTAGAGAGAAATCTTATTAACCAAAGTTTCTTTTAGGCAAATAGACATTTCATTTTCTATCTGTAAAACCTTTTGTACTCTTTAAATTGAATCTGTTAAAGGTTATGCTGGGTTTGATGGCCTAGAAATTAAAGCATGAAAAACATATACATCTTAATGGATTATTTCAAAATGCTAAAACTGAAGATTTTGCTGTTAAATATACTTCTTATAGTTTACTCAACACTTGGCAAATTTCACGTCAGTATTGGGGTTAATTAATGCTTACCTATTGTGCTTGTTTGGAGAATTCTTTTTTGAATTCCTCAGGAGATAGAAAATCATATCTGCTATAAAATGAAAAAAAAAAAACAACAACATGTTATGATTTTCAAGTTGAACATTGCAAAAAGGAGTGACCATGCAAAGAGAGCTGCCATCTTGTGGATGAAAATCTCCTAAGAGCAGGTAGCTCATGTTGCCTGAATGCAGGAGGAAAAAATGTTTATAATAGTCATTAGGTCTACCTGACTTGGCATTCATCTCATATACAGGATTATGAGAGCTGTAATTTTGAGCTTACAGAAACAATCTCCAAAAACTCATCACCTCACTGAGTTCTAATTTCCCCAAAAATCTTTAAACCTGGCCCTTCCAATATTAATAATGTATAGGCTAAGCAACACTGAAGAACTGCTTGTGTTTTTCATTTAGTGTTTGGTGCAGAACTATGTTTTGTAATATAAATAATTGGTTTAACCATTAAATTGATGTGACAGAAATAACTGTCAAGCAATTAAATGCAATAATGATTTCAGCTCATGGGAAATATATACTAATAAACCTAGTTTCACTTTGCTCGAGGACTAAAATATCCCCTCTAGTTAGATTCTACAGCATTATTCATATATTGATTAATATTAGGTTATAGAAAGAAAAAAAGATGGTTATTGAAAATCATTAGTCACTTCTCTTTCATTGTTTCTTGTTCTTTTCTTCTTTCTTTTTCTGTGTGATCTGAACTTGAAACAAAAAACTGCCAAGAAATATCACTGCCAACAGCACCTTTATTGTCTGTGCCAGGCGGGAGAGTTGACAAGCCAATCTTTTCAGATATGGAACTCATGGCACAATGATAGGAGTGTATGAATTCTGTTTTCCTGGATTCCACACACAGTTGTGCTTTGAGCTCTTGTAACCTATGTTTATTTCATTGAAGAGATTTTTCATTTAAAGAAATGGCCTTACAGCTTTTTTTTTCTGAAGTGACTTGCTACTTTTGCATATTTAAAG
The DNA here is from genome assembly GCA_013390045.1 of Picathartes gymnocephalus. Classification (NCBI taxonomy): domain Eukaryota; kingdom Metazoa; phylum Chordata; class Aves; order Passeriformes; family Picathartidae; genus Picathartes; species Picathartes gymnocephalus. Next base: position 113,377 of record WEKY01039612.1, read on the forward strand.
GGTGTAATTTAAATCCTATCATATGTTTTCATTATTTATGTTTCAAACTGGTTATAACCCACGTGTGACAGCATGTGGAAGTGTGAAAAATGCTGTGTGACTTGATTAGGATCATGGAAGTGCTCTGTTATCTACAGCCATTACTTAGTTTAGCCTGCATCTCCACGTTCTTCCATGGTTTTAAAAATATTGGTGATAGATAATTTTTGACACAAGGAGCATGGAAAAATTGATAATTTATCAGTAAATTAATAAATAGTTCAATTTCAAGACATTCATTAATCATATATTACTACAGAAAAAATGTCTTTTTTCGGAAAGAAAATGTCAAATTTTACAGGTCATTTACTAAAAAGTATTCTGCACTAATATTCCCAATTAGCATTGATCCTATACTTCTAAAGTAAATTTTCTAAGTTACTGTTTAGTTCATAAAGGAGAGGTTCTCTATTATCACTGTAGAATAACAAACTTTATGAATGCTGAGAACTTTGCAAAAGTATGGCACTCAGTAGAGTTAAAGATGGTCTAGCAGGTAATCTGTGGGTGAGACGCTCTTCAAAGGTGTGAAGTGTACTCTATATAAAAATAAAAAATGCATAGAACTTTAATTCATCATTGTAAGATTAACTAGACTAGGGAAATCCAGATATTTTTCATGCTGAATAAACCAGTGTAATAAAATTTTGGCAAGAATGTGTCAGTTTGGTCTAGATTATATATAGCATTAAATATTCAGAATATATCATTTACATACATCTAAGCATACTTTATCTCATCAATAGTTCTTTTCCTTATGACTCATGTCTTATGTCTTACCTTTATCATTAATCTTACAAAAGCAAAGCTGACATTCCCATTGTTCAAATTAGTCTTTTCTGACCTGAAATTCAGTTTTGTCACTTTGCATAGCAATGAATCTTTTTTAATATACATTTCCATCTGAACTACGATGTTTTCTGAGGAGAAATAAGTGAACAAAGGCTTTCATTTTGGCCTAAAGTATGTTTCGACTAATAGGCTAGCCTCCAGATCACCACAGAAAACTGGTGTTTATTAAGTCTCCAGAATTTAATCTCCTGAGTCTCTAAAACTTTGTGAAAGAACCACAAGATGACAGAGGTCTTTATCAAGTTTATTCTAGAAATCTCATTATACGTATCTTTTAGATTAAGTTAAACCACGTTTGATTATATTTCGTTTTTCCTGGGTGTTTTTTGGCTTGGTGTAGTTGGTTCTTTGGTCTTTTTTTTTTCCCCCAGAGAACAAACTGAGCAACAATTCTCTTTTTTTTGAGGGATAGCAGACCATAAATAAACTTGTGTGTTATACTATTTACTGTAATTACATTTGGGATCAGGTTCATATCCATTTAAAGAAAGTATCAGTTTCCCAAGATTAAAAAAAAAAGTTGACATAGAACAAGAGATACAACATGTGATAGATCAGGTTTATAGATCAGGACTCATTTTAAAGTTCTCATGATTTATGATATTGCCTGTAACATAGCTAAATACTTAGTGCCACTATATTTAGGACATCATATATTTGGCAATGTGTTTCATGCCTCATTTACTACAGTATATGTGGGCTGCTACTTAGCATTCAGAGAATAACTCTGCATGTACATTTGTGCATCTCTGTACTTTTGCTGTTAGTTTTAAATACTTAAAAAGAAACAATAATCAACCAAACATTGCAATAGTGCAATGTTCTTGAATTTACACACTTTTTCCAACGCGTGCCTTTATTAATCTCATGCCTTAAGAAGACACAATGCAAAATCATTAAAAATGTGAGTTCTCCAGGTGCTGCATGCATTAACCTTTCCTTTAATACCTCTTCTGTACAATATTTTGATGATTACTGTCATTTAGTAAACAGATGATGAAAATGCAGTTACCTGAGGGTCTTGTTTAATAATTTAGGCAAATTAGTTTTTAGAATCTATTTAATTGCTACATTCAATAGCTAAGCCACAACAAGCATCTGGTCCCCAAAGCAGGAGCTTCTTGTACAATCTCATTTCCTAGAAGGAAAAAAAAAAAACCCCAAAAAAAAAGAGCGAGAGAGAGAGAGAGAAAGGTTAGAAAGCAAATAAATGAATGGTGAAAAAAATAAATTGGGAGAAAAAAATAAAAAAAAAAGAAAGAGGAAAAACTAGAAAACCGCCACCTGTGCGTATGTAGGCAAGGCTTAGAGAGCCACCTTTCAGTGGGCGGCCGCCAGTTTAGGGTTAAGGGCCGGTGCAGGTGAGGGAAGCCAATGAGCGCCCGCCCGGGGCCGTGCCTGACATCATCCCGCCGGGGAGCGCCCAGCCCGGCCGGGGCAGCGCCCGCCGCCGCCCAGCGCCGCCGGGATGGATGTTTACCGCTCCTCCGCGACAGCCAATTACCTCGCTTTTGTCTGAGGCCCAGGGATGATCGCTCAGGCTGCCTGCTCGCACACGGCACTGCTGGATCCTGCTGAAGCAATTGTTTTCCCTGTGTCTGGTAAGAGTCTGGTCTGGCTTGCCTTCTCTTTCAGAATAAAGGTGATGCGACTAACCTGGGAGGGGAATTGCTTTCACAGTTCAGAGGCTTATTCGCCTATAGTGTGTAAAAAGCAGATTTTTACTGGTAAAAAGGAGATCCTTTAGAAAGGGAATGCTTTTAAAGGAAAGACAAGTCTGTGTCTGGCAAACTCTACTTTGCAATATGGAAATAAATAGCCTGCATGTTTGTGCTGCTCTTCAGGTGATCTGAGGAGTTATTGGGCTGACAAGACCATCGCACAGATCAGTCATTTAACACCTGTATTTTACCTTTCTTTTCCCTTCACACCTGTGTTTTTCCTTTGAAATCCAGCTTTTGTTGATGAACAAAGAAATGGGGAGATTTAAGAAGAGGGAATTTAAGGTTGTAACGACTTTAAAAATGTTCTGGAATACTTTTGCAGATATCAGTCAAAACCTGTGAAGAATACTACAAAGATTTTAAAGTTTTTAGTGCTGTAATTAGTTATAGTTACTTTGTTCTGCTAATTTCTGTAATCTAAAGTGCTAAGAAACTGAGTCAAAGAAAGAAGTGTTCAATATACAATATGCTAGTAGCAAAACACCCAACAGAGTTTTTTGTTTATATGTTTTTCCCATTTGTGTTCTGTAGCTCATCTTAAAAAACACCTCACTCTGTAGCCATATCAGCGTATATATAGAGGATGAAGAACAAGTGTTTACACCTTTTGCATTGTTGACAGGTTTGTGGCTTGCACAGAGAGAGGAGGGAGAGGGGAAGGATTCTGGCTGTGTAACTTCCTAGTTTTATAACAGAATAAGTACATTTTAAAGCTTCTGAACCGGTGTGGATTTAAGAGATTAGAAGTGACGCTGACATTGACAAATCAGATTCAATAAAGAATTTAATTGACTGAAGGAGTTCAGGGGCTACTGTATGAAGAATCCAATAAGCAGTTTAACTAGTCAAGTAGTGTACCTAATAGGAAAAAATAAATAGCAGGTTCCAGTTAATTTAAAAACTTGATGCCATTTACTTTATAGTGATTAGAATTCACTAGGTCACTTAAGAACTCTCTATTTCAGTAATCCATGATTATACAATCCATGATTCTACAATACAAAGTTTTAAATAATGATATATGTAGTGAGTATTACAAGTGCTTGCAAAATTGAGATATAGTGCCATTCAATTTACCTATGACTATCCCTGCTGTAGTCAATGTCAGAAGAATAATAGTTATTTTCATCTCAAACAACACTTAAGACAGTAGGGCTTCTCAGCTGTGTCACAGTTTTGTGCTCTTTACTAATTCAGTCCTGTCTATGCTGTTCTTGGTACTTACTGTTGTTAATTCAGCTCTAGATAATAATGTGACAAAAAATCCCAGGCTTTTATTAAATGACATGCCTATAATATGGATGGCATTAGAAGAACATATTTTTGTTAAGGTGAAACTTCTATTATTCTTTCTTGTCTTTTTACTAGCAAGTTTTGCTAGGTGAGATGACCATGGCCTGTAAGGAAGAGGAGTATTTAACATTTTACTACACTACCCTTCTTGCTTAGAACATTATTAAACTTGAATTTATCTTATGTTAGTCTTGCAGCTGTGCTTTTAATAGTTTTTAATAAAAAAAAAAAAAAGTATTATCACCTCTCCCTCAGTTACATACCTAGACGTTGCATAGGTCTGTGTAATTTATCAGTGCATCGTTACTAGGCTTCATGTCAGATCTCCCAATATTTCTGTTCCTACTTGGTTTAGCAAAATTCAAGTATCAACAAATTATCTGGTATTTCTGCTAAAACACAGGATGATGCATATAACATAGATGTAAGGCTGATTTGCTACACGCTCACAATGTTCTGATCCAAAGCATTCAAAGACTGTTTTTATTAAGTGTGTCCTTTTATGTACCAACGCGCATTGTTTTATTAGATAGCAATCATTGTTCTAAGCAAGCCAAGAAAACTTAATGATAGGATAATCCAAACAGATAGCAATCAGCTTCTTATAGGAAATGAGACTTTCTTCTTTGGTTTAGTCTTTCAAAAGGAAGATAAATAGTTTCTGGTATACCATTTTATGGGAAAAAAATAATGGAGGTTTTTTTCTTATTTTCAATCAGAAACTAAATTCAACAGAGAAAAAATGAGGAAAAACATACTTTTTGAATAAAAAGTATTGTCATTTTTTTTTTCTTTAAAATAATAAAGGTAACTGTGGTAATGTTAGCCCAAGGACTGGCTAGCAGATTGACCATTGCTTTGGAAGAGGGTTCCTCTAGTCTTCTACTTGGTTATACTCCCTAAAGTCCATGTTACATCAATGGCCCACTGTGTTAAAGGAAGAATTAGCATGAGGTTGCTTGATTGTATGCATAGGCCATTTTGTTTGTCTGATTCTCTGTAAATGAGTCAACTCTAACATTTTGACAATGACATCAGGTAATAGCCCTTACAATGAAGACTTGAGTCATTCCTCCTACACAAGATACTCTCTTGTCAGGTAATTTTGAGAAAACTGACAAAAGGAGTTTTTGGGTTTTGGGGTTTTTTTGCAAAAATTCAATGCATTTAGTATTTCTTAGAGATAATAAAGGTGCCAGCTAAGCAGAAATATGATAATAGCATCAATTTCTCAAAAAGTATCCATACCTCTAGTAGTAAAAACACAAATTGAAAAGAATCCTTCTTCCTCTATAGCTGGCAAAGGAAAATTAGCCCTAGAAAAATACAAATTAAAGTAACATTGCAATAGCACATTATTTTTGTATCCATTTTCAATAAGTACAGGAGACAGAGAAGTTCTTTCATGCTCCAGGCTTTGGGCCATGGATCAGATTTTTGGTCCATCTAAGATAGATTACAAGGACACTCTTCTACGGTCTTCTAAATTATGAAAGATGTCTTAGAAACTTGTGCTGCAACCATCCTCCTTGTTCATCGGTGAGATCCTTTATACGTACGTGTGCCAGATGAGAGACCTGAGAGTCTTTTTTTTTCTTAGATTTTTATCCTTATATTCCATTTACCAAGCTAAAAAAAAAAAAAAAAAAAAAAAA
>WEKY01039612.1:118991-129103 GCA_013390045.1 Picathartes gymnocephalus
TTTTTTTTTTCTTTTGATGCAGGTCTGCATCTGTCCCTCCAAGTCATTGTTTTCCTTTGGAAAAAAACGCAGATGTACAGACGTGGAGAACACACCTTGGATGTCCTCCAGTAGGACACCTGTCTGGATGATGAAAGGAACAGTAATGTAAACCACACATTTGTCACACAGTACAGACACATTTTTTTCCTTTTCTCTTTTGTTTTGAATCTTAAATGAAGTCCAATGGATGTCCTAATACCTAATAAAGATTACGCTGAAAGGTGATTATGGTTAAGGACTTATAACTCAGATTTTAAAGTAATTTTGTAACTTTAGTCTAGACCTTTTGTCTACATATAGTATGGTGCTTTTTGTTTCCATAATTTGTGTATTTCCACACAGGAGTGTGACATTCTGAATGCATTGAGTCAATCCTACATGGTTTAGTGATACTGGTTTTGGCTAATTTTATCCAGAAAGTTTACTCTTCTGAACTGTAGAAAGAGTCATCTCCAAAAAAGAATTCATCTCATCATTAAGATATTTATTTCAGCTAGATGAGTTGAATCACTCTCTGGAGGGAAAAATTCACTCCATATATGCAACCTATTCAAATACTTTCAATTATGTGTCATACTTCCTGACTTCTAAATATTGCGTAATTAAGGTCTCTTAGATTTGAGTAGCATTCAATCCCACAAGTAACATAAATAATAAATGAACAAACAAATAATTATACTCACTATTTTTGGCACATGGGAGTCACAGTTACAGATTTCTGCAGTAGATGGACTCTGGACTTCATCTCTGCAGTGGCAAGGGTGTTGTCCAGAGCACTTGGTGCAAGATTTCGAGGTTCCACAGGTATTTGCTGGCAGTCATGTCCATTGGTATTTGCAAGAAATGTAAAGGTTTGAGAAATGTAGATCTATGGCTAGCAATAGGGGGAAGCATGCTCCATCTTTTATACTCATTCAAGCATTGTCTCCCAGGTTTAAAACTCGTAATTCCTCTCTCTGATCTATTGTTTACCTGTTGCCAGAATGATTGGATACACTAGCTATTTCTCACATGCACTGCACATGTTCAAAGTATTACAACTTGGTTATTTTTTTTTTCCCTTCCTAAAAGAGACAGCACAGAAGTTCTTTCTGCTGAAAGTCTTCAGTTCCCTGTACTAATGTTAGGGACTCCTCAGACATTCACAGAATTGAGCATGGACAAGGAAATGTCACTTTTCTAGCCTCATTCTTTGACAAAAACATCAGGTGTCTAGAATCTATAATTTCAGAACAAGTGGTCATGAGTTTATCCTTTCAGCTGTCAGTTCATCCATTTTGATTCAGCCTCTAAGCAGGGGTTCTTAAGAATCTTCTGAACAGTGTAACACTACTCTGCCTTGATGCAAAAAACCAGCCCAGTGTATTTAATAAATCCTTCATTGGGCCCATGATTTTGGGCAGTTTAAAAATACAGGCACGTAAAGTAATAAGATTTCAAACAAACTTGCACCATAGCTTTTAAATCCAGATGTGTAGCTGGAAATTACTGGATACAACTTTGATTTTTTTTTTTTTTTAAATTAACTACCACAATCAATCTCTTAATAAACTTTGGATTTAAAGTGTGCTTTCAAGAAAGAAAACAATGTAAAACAACTCTCTTCCTATTCCCTATAAATTTAACAATTAAACAAAATAATGTGGTCAAAATTTCAAAGAGTCAGAAGAGCGTTTCCTGAATGAAGCATAATCTATTACAGTCTATCATCATAGAAAAATCAGTCAAAATGAGAAGTACAGCTTTCATAGTTGCCAAGCTGTACTTATCCACATCTGATGGTCCCCATTAATTTTTAACAATTGTCCTGTCACCAGTCCAGTGAGCTGTAGAAAATACTGTGGAGATGTCACATTCCTTGATGATTGCAGTTAATGCTGCTGCCCCTCTGAATCAGCATGAAATGTAGACACTTTTATGACTGAATCTGCAATTTGGGATTTGATCATGCTATTTATAGTATTGCTAATGGTCTGTAGTACCGACAAGGGGTGTGTTGAAGTCATTCTCTCAGTTACTCTTGTTTTCAGTTATAAGGCAGAACAGACATCTGGATCTTATATTTCAGTAACTAGACAGAAAATAACAGCACAATGAGGTCATGACTTTCATTGGTGGAAGATTTTAATAGGCTTGTTTGGGTTTTTTTTTTAATATCTGTGGATGTCTTTTAACCAATATTTTGATCTTGGAAGAAGGAGCAAATTATTTTGATCTAGTTTCTAGAAAGTCCGTTTCAGTCACATGGTAAAATGAAAGGAGGCTTAGTGACATCTCAAGAAAGTAAAGTTGAACTGAACAAAACCAGCTGTCCATGGGTTTTAAACTTACCATGTGTTACTATATTAGCAAAGTGAAATTTTCAATTTTTATCAAAATACTTTAGAAACACTGCCTCACTTCTGAAAAAGAATGGTTTACTTGCAAGTCCTCATTTTGTTTACACATCCAATTTATAAAATGTGTAATATCTAGTTTGTTTGAATTTTGAACCTAAAACAACCCCATTATATAGCATAAAAAATATTTGGGAAGAATCCTTCTCAAGTTAATAACACTAGAATATTTAGGAGATTGCCTGATTTTTATCCTTCTGAAAGTATATCTGAATATTATCATGCCCAATAGCTCCAAAATTAGCAAGAAGCCTATTTAATGCCACAGTTCTCACGATTGCTGTAACCAATGTGTAAAGAACAGTAGGAATTATAGCATCTTGCTTCATTATTTCATCTTTTAATTCTCATAGAACCATGGGGAGGAAAAAAACCAACTGCAACAGCTAAGTACATTAATGATCCCTGGAAACAATGCTTGATTTCCTATGGGTTTGTGTCCCTTAATTAATTAACTACTTAAGTGATTTATACTAAGATTTCTTTTTCTCTCTCCATATGCTTGTCAAAATTAAGCCATTCTTCTCCCTGCAGGACGAACATGTACTGGCTCATGCCAACTCGATAGACTCAAATACCGTCACTAGCGTACCAGGAGAGCTGTTTCCTCACTGCCTCTTGGTTTCCCCCAATGCAGAGCATGGGGACTAAGAGGTGGATTAATCTGAACTCCTTTAATTGGCATTAGAGAATTGTCCCCCAGATGTCTAAGTTTGGCGTCCGCTACTACATTAAAAAGTTGCTCTGTGGGGAAGAGTAGGCCTATTTTCTCAAGAAAACAGCAGGTTTTTTAAATGTATGGGTGTTAGAACTGTGTTACTAAAGCTCTAAGAAATTCCATCAGTTGAGGTTATCACGGGAAAATGGCCCTGTCCTCTTCCATAGGAGTGCTGGGAAGCAGCTGGAAATTTCCAGGTTTTAGAACAGCCGTGTAGGATGAACCGTAGAAGTATCACATATCGTGGACATTGTGTTATGAGGATACAACCTGTAAAGTATGTTCAGAAACATGCTGAACATTTCATCTGTATTCTAGTATATCTTCTGAATTTTTACAGTTAGTCTTTTGTATATACTAATTTAGCTTGCAGGACTATGATTTAGAGGACATTGAAGTAGGCTATCTCTCAAATACTTTTCTACAGGTTCTCAGAAGTACCAGTAATTCATTTAAATCATTCCAGAACAATAAAGCTTCTGAAGGCAGTGGTTATCTAAAAATATTAATTTCTTTGTTTGGTTTAGCCAAAAAATTTCTAAAATTTAAGTGTTTCTTTCCCAGTTGGGTAATTTTTCTCCCTAATATCTGATAGAGACCTTTAAGTTTCTTCTGTTAGAAGTAGAGAAGAGAATAAGCAGACCAAAATCCTCATAAGGCTTGCTAACTTCCTTCCTGTGACAGATAAGGACAAATAAGGTGGGGGGAGAAACATCTGGGGGTTGATTTTGGTTTTTTTTTTTTTTTGTCTTTAGTTCTATTAATAAACTATCTTTTATCTGTCAAGGTTTAGGCCTGCTTTGCATTTCTCTTAATCCTTATCTCATCACAAAATGGTGCTTCTGCCCGATTTCGAACTAAACCCGCTATACACAGGAAGGAGGAATCTGTTTCCTGCACACCTGCAGTGAATTCCCTTCTGAGCCTTGCAGTTTCACCCTGGCCCTGCAATAGGCTAGAGAGCTCCAGGAGAGCTACACTAAAAGAAATAGCTACAGTGACTTTGCTAAGAGTTTCAGAAATTCAAGAGTCACAAAGGATTGTGACAGACAACTGTATCATCGTTTATATGAACAACCTTACTTATTCATACAAATAATAGGAGCTAGTTGACTAGGTTCCACCTTCTCCATTTCTCCAGATGGATTCAGGGACTAAAAATCCATGCATTTCTGCTGGAGTTGATCTTCTTGGGACAGCCTTACTTATTTTCAGATATTTGATTGCATTAGAAAGCTATGGGGTTTTTTGTTTGTTCTGTTTTGTGGGGTTTTTTGTTTTGATTTTTTTTTTTTTTTGTCATATATAGTATGCTCTATAGTACATCCCAGGGACCATATGCATTTGAAGTAAAAGCTTTTAAGCAGCTCTGTTTCTTTACTTAAACCAGATAACAGGAATCTTGAAATTAAATCACATGTGAAACACCTGAGTTCTAGGTAATCTTCAGTCTGAAGGAGCTGAAACCTATATAGTTGTATTTACGGGATCATGTCAGAAACAGTGGCCAGCAGGCACAAACATCTTACCCAGCCAGTTGAATCTGGGATACTGGTGCAACCATAGGAATACATGAACATAAATATGCCAGTTATGTAGGAAGTCAAGTAGCTTTGCAGTTGTGGTACTATGATTAATGACAAATTAATCTGAATTTTATCCAGAGCCTGCTTAGTACAAAACATGCAGACAATTCAGACTTGGCCGCAGAACCAGGGCATTTATGTTCCAAAGAACACACTGCATAACAGATGCGTTCCCTGGTGCACACCACAGGCTTTGTGTGCACATCGTGTCTCTGTCCTCTGTCCACTTTGGGATGAGAGACCTCTGCATCCCTCGTGCCCCTCTGGAGGAAAGACTGTGTTCCACTCTGCGCTGCAATAGTTATTTGGATCTGGATAACAGGGAGCTAGGATGGTGATGCAAAACACAGACTGCCGCACAGGTAGACATGGTACTGTTTGTAGACAGCCTGATGTGGGTCTGTGTTCAGCATGCAAACTTCCTTAAAAATCACTCAAAGTCTCTGAACTGATACAGATAGGGCATCTAAGATAGACAAGCATTATCGTTCACTAACTACCTGTGTTTTATGAGGTCTAATATTTAAATTTGCTGGCTAAAATAAACAGCCTGGTTTTGACCTTATGCACTATAAGAAATGTTACTCAGAGAATATTCTACTCTTCCTCATTCTTTCAACATTTTGTCACTTTTTGTCACTTTTAAAGTCTTTGCTTAAATCACAAAAAGATACTTTTAGTAGTTTATTTGGTGTAAGTTCTTCCACATTGGTCTACCTTCCTTATCTACAGGTGTACTTTACTACTCTTTAATCTTAAAATCAATGAATAAAATTATTCTATGAAGGACAGAATAAACTAAGACAGTTTGAAGATACCTGTCGTGGTGTCTTTCCCTTAGTAAAGATTTGTGATTACACTAGTCATCTGCAGACTGGGACAGGGAAGAGCCTTTGGCACCCATTAGGAATGACCACTAGTTCTCATACATTTCCTTAAGCGACTATTGTCAGAGAAAAACCTGTAAGTTCTAGCTAAGTGTAGAGATGTCCTAAAATATATTGGTCTCTTCAGAAAGAAATTGGCTGGGGATATACTAATGGGGATGCTTTCTAAAGTGGTCATATTTCTCTGTAGTCAGGTTTTTGGGTACAAACAAATTGGTGCTGGTTTATGAGGGAAATTTTTTTTTTTCTCTTTTCGTTTCACCTGATTTCAACTTTTTTAAAGTTATAGAATACTAAAAGCAACATCCTCTTTCTGCAATATGAAACCACTTTCACTCTCTGACTAATGCTTCTCTGGCCAATGTCAATGTATGCATTTCCTTAATATCTGTATCTTTGCACTGCTGTGGCCAAAATTTGTCAGTGTAGAATCTCAGATATTTGAGAATCATAGAGCTCAAATTGACATTTTAAATTCTCTCTTGATTTCCTGTACAGGTTTTGTATTGACTAAAAATTTATTTCCAGCCTAGAAAGCCAATTGCCTCCTGCATAAAAAGAAGTGTGGCCAGTAAGTCAAGGGATACTATTTTCCCCTTTCACTCTGCTCTTGTGAGATTCCCACCTGGAGTGCTGCATCCAGCTCTGGGCTGCCCAGAACAAGGAAATAGATGGATCTGTTAAAATGGGTCCAGAAAAGGGCCACAAAGATGATAGAAGGGCTGGAGCACCTCTTCTGTGAAGAGAGGCTGGGAGAGCTGGGTTTTTTCAGCTTGGAGAAAAGAAGGCTCTGGGGAGAACTCATTGCAGCCTTCCAGTACATAAGGGAGGCTGGTTTATGAGACGGATAGCAAGAATTTTTAGCGAGGTCTGTAGTGATGAAACATGGGGCAACATTTGTGAATGGAGAGAGAATAGATTTAGACTGAACATAAGGAAGTTCTTTACATTAAGTATGGGAAAACAGAGGAAGAAATTGCCCAGAGTCTGGATACTCCACAATCCTAAAAGCATTCAGGGCCAAGTTGAATGGGGCTTTATGGAGCATCTGTCCTGTGAGGAAAGACTGAAGAGCTGGGACTGTTCAGACTGGGAAAGAGAAGCCTTGTGGGGGATCTCATCAATATATGAGAGAAGGTATAAGAGGACAGAGAAAAGGTCTTTTTCTCCATGGTGCCCAGTGACAGAACCAGAAGAAAAGGGCACAAATCAAAACTTGGGAGTTTCCCTCTGAACATCAGAAGACACGTTTTTACTGTGAGGGTGATTGAGCACTGGCACACACTGCCCAGAGCATTTGTGTATCTCCCTTCCTGAAGATATTCGAATGCCATCTGGAGATGGTCCTGAGCAACCTGCTTCAAATGATTCTGCATAAACAGGGTGCTTGGACATCTGGGTGTCCCTTCCAACCTGAATTCTTACATGATTTTATGATCCTTCATCTTTGAGGACCCCCCAGTACCGCTATTTCTTTTTGCTTAGGCCAAACAAACTAGAAATATAATAAAAATTACTGAATGTGAAGAATTGCAGTGGGACTAGACAACCTAGTATGTGGGTCCAGCTTTACCTATTCTGTCATTCTGTAATACTTTAGATTGGTAGAATTTCAGGCCAGTGTCTCAAAGTTACACTGCTTCAAGCTCTAGGGTTTTCCTCCTGCAGTTGTATAAAGCCCATTGATTTTGTGGGCGTAGAGATTAGGATCTAATAATTGCTAGATGGATCAGTGGCAACATGAAAGAGGTGATCCCCTTTCCCTGATCGTTTAGAATAGGGCAATGACCAACACACCCAGTGATTCTTTTGTGGCCTGGGTTTCCCTGTGTTTAGGTTTCATCAGGGGATGTATCCATATGCAGCCTGAAAGTGCTACTTATTACTTACAGTGACTAATCTTGTCAATATAATTTTAGATTCACTGATAGAGAAATGAACCTTCTTCTCATGATCAGCAATCTCTCAGAGCCAAGAAACTTGACAGACATTTGCTTCATTTAGTACTTGTGCTCTGAGCAGCATTATGTGAGCCAAACCTTTGTCTTGCACAATGACTGACTACAAATCATTCATACTAACTCTTCTTAAATTTACAGTTCACCTCTCTTTTTCTAATTTTCTTTACATTTTCTAAAACCTTGCACTTTTTTTGTGATAAAAAGAATGTATTAAAATGCAGAAAACAATAAAAAACAAAAGGACAACGACTGGTAAATATAGTTTGGTTTCTTTGAAGCAATTCAATTTAAGCATTAATGAGACTCTTTACAGTAAATACAATATTTTATGTTTTATAAGACAGAGATATTATGAATATGAAACCTTGAAAAAATTCCTTGAAAGAACTTGTTAAAAATAAAGTTGAAGCTGTTATTGTGACTTTTTTTTCATTTTGATTTGAGAAAGATTAGTGAGGTAATTCAGGCAGTCTTGAAAGAGTTTTGTTGATGTTGCTTTCCGGTTCAGTGCCAGATTGCAGATGTGTCAGCTCTCTGGCGGCCAGTAAGGAACAATTTCAGTAATATGGATATGTATTTCTGTAGCTCTGCACTTCCTACTTTTGCAGCAGCAAGATTTGATAGGATTTATAAGATATAAGATATTCCAATTTCATCACAAGTATCATTGCAATATAGCTTCAGGTTTACAGAAATAATTTGGTCATCTGAAAATACTGCCTATGTAACGCCAATTTTTGTGCTAATGTGAATTTCCAACTGTGTAAAGTAGAAGTGTAGGTAAATTCAATTTAACATGCCCAGAGGCACAGACTTGCATACTCCTTTCTGAAACTAATCAGTTATTCATTCATGAATCTCATTCTCCTCAGTCATATCTATGTACTTTACTCTTCAACCTTACACTGTCTTAACTTTCAAAATTCAGTATTCATCTATGAACAGTGAAAAATGTTTAATTGATCTCTAAGATGCACCAAAGAAGCTATTTGTAGTTCATCTCCTTCCTCAAAGAGAACAAATATTATTTGGCTTCTTTTTATGACAAATGCTCACTCTCTTCCCCACCTCCTCATAATTTTGAACTTTTAACCTAGTTTAATAGAGAAAGCCAAAGTTTAGCTAAGAACAAACACTTCAAGTTCTCTTAAAACAAATTGCAGAATGCAGATGTTCTGAAAGAAAGGCAGAAAAATCTCATTGTACATTGACTGGCAGAAGGCAGATGCACAATTGGCACATGCAGGTTGACTGAGGTGGGGTTCCTGAAGCTTCCATCTGCCTCATGGCTAGCAATGATGTCACAAGTGTCCACTTCATGTGGTGCTGGCTGAGGAAAAAAAAGATACACATCTATAAGAATGCTTTTGATCAGTTCTGTTCTGAAAACAAGTTTTTCTTGCTAAGTGTTCCTCCTAATCTGTGATTATTCTAAATTTATTTCTTTTCATTTGCATTTCTTGACCAATATCCTCCCTTCTCTCTACTCTCTCTCTATTAACTTTGCACTTTACCCTTTTATTTCCTACTTAGTCTTATTTGTTCCTATTCCTTCTCTTCTGTCTGGTGATCATGTCTTCAAATTATTCCAGTATTTGTCATCTTGCAGCATGTGGACCACAGGTGTTTCACAGATACCTGAAAATGATATATGAGGTGCCGAGTTTTCTTTTTAGTCAGCTACATTTACACACAGATTTATGTAAAGAAGCAAAGCAGAGAAGGTCATAAACGTGGTTGCCAGTGTGCATTCTATGTAATTTTTTATTTTTTTTATCTCTGTAGAATTTTCATTGAGGATTCTGTCCAACCTGCAGTTACAGACACTATTTTTTAAATCTCATATGTTAGCACAGTTTTCCAGTGCACTAGATAAACAGTCTGGACTCATCCTGTTACAAGGTACAGTGTTCTCGATGATTTTCTAGTATTCCTTCTATGTTCCATCTCCCAAAGCATATGCAATATAAAACAGAATTACCTGTGGATCCTCTTCCTGTGTTTTAAATTACTAGGGCTCAGGTTTTAGTGTTTGGATTGAAATTTTTTAATGAGATCTGCTCCATCTGATTTTTTCATTATTATTTTTTATTATTTTAATACTTCAGTTGCGTCATGGTTTTTGCAGGCTAAGAGAAATCAGTCATGTCTATGCAAGACGCTTTATATTATTCTACTAGCCAAGCAAAAGTCGTGTGGCTTTCTTGGTGCTGGGTAATAATTTCTGTCATAAGGTAGTTACAACAGGCAAGATATAGCAATCCCAACATGATGATTTCGTTTTGGGGTTCAGCTGGTCCTCATCCTGCTCTCCTGCAATGCTGCAAGCAGATAGAACTGTCATCTTGCAGTGCAACTTGTTAGAGTTGAAAGTAAAAGGCAGTAGATAAGAGTAATATCTTCAACATTATATGTTTTTCAGATTATTATATAACCTTTCCTTTTATTCTCAATTAATCTGTTTTGTTGGTGTTGTGGTTAAAGCCCATCTGGAAATTAAGCACCACACAGCCCCTCACTCA
>WEKY01039615.1:0-29567 GCA_013390045.1 Picathartes gymnocephalus
CCCAAACCATGCTATGATTCCATGATATCCCTCCTGCTTCTGTAGGTCCTGCTTCTCTCAAATGTGTTCAGGATGCTTCCAGCTCCACATCTCCGCAGGTTCACTCCCAAACTGCCCTGGAAGATCCATGTCAGCAGCTAGGGCTGTCAGTGCTCCCCAGCAGTGCAAACAAGCCCCACACAAGCAGTGTGGCAGAGGCAGAGTCTGTGATTCCGGGAGCTGATGGCTGTAAATGTGGGATCCCCCAAGGAGCACTGTCTCTTCCTGGAGAATTCATGGGAATTTCAGTGCTTTGCTCAGCCTGAAAACCCCATCAAGCTCCTTCACGGAGCCAAACAAGGTGCCCAAGTGCCTTCCCCCCTTCCTTCCCTCCCACCACTCCTTGTTCTGCTCCCGGGGTGGCATTACTCATTTCACAGGATGGCTGGGCAGGATGGCCCCGGTGCTCCACCAGCTGAGCTTCCTCAGGGAAAACAACCCTCTGCCATGGTTTTCCATCTGTCTGTGTTCCCTCCTGCACCCAGGGAGCCCACAGAGCTCCACGATGTGCCCACGCTCTTTCCTAAGGACAAGAGCAGAAATTCCAGTTGGTTCAGGATGGATTTTGCCCTCAGCTGGAACTCAGAAGCTGAATCATCACCTCTTTCCTCTTCCAGTGTTTTTCACGCAGGAGGGAGCCCCGTCTCCCATCACCACTCAGAATTTAATGCCTCAACCTCTGCTCTCTGTGTCTTGTCCTTGCTGAGAAGCTTCTTGTCACGCCACAGACAAGACTGGGGGTGAAAGGGCCAGGAGAATCCCCTATTCTCCCATTACAGGATTCCAGGTTTTCCAAAGAAAACAGAATATCCTGTTGACGTCAGTAGCAAGTTAAAACCTGAAGTCCTTCCAAAAAAAAAAAACCACCTGAAAATAAACCCCAGAAAAAAAACTGGAAAATAAACATTCTCTTTAGCAGAAGTAACACAGCAGATAAAAGGTGCTGCTTAAATCAAAGGTTCTTCAGGAGCTGTTGCAAAGTCTATAAAAAAAGAACTACAGGTCTATCAAAAGCCTCTCTTCCAATAGGAAATTGGGTTTTGGAGCTCAGGAGCAGGTTTCTGTCACTGATGCTGAAGCCAGTGCAACAATAAGTCACAATCCATTATATCTTATACTACAAGGTCAAAGGTATAATGTGGGAATGAATTAACAGAGAGAAAATAAAATTATGTATAAATAAATTTATAAAAAATCAGAGCACGTTCTCATTTGAATGGTTGCCTTGGATCAGGTATTCCTCAGCAGAGCTGCAGCTCATTGACCTCTGGAAGGCCAAAATTTCCCCTGCAAGACAAAAAAAACTGTGTCTCCAAGCCTGTGCCATCTGCAATATTGGCAATATTTTGGATCAGGAATGTTTCCTGATGCACATGGACACCTTTGATGTACACCCTGTCCAAGGACCAGTTCAACCCTGCCTATAAACCAGGCAAGCTCAAAAAAACCCTTGAGCAATATTGCACAAAATGCACACAGGGAGTAGAAACCACCAAGAAAAGAAAAAATAGGGAATGCTTCTAGTAATCCATTACTTAAAAAAAAAAAAAAGCAAATTGAAATACTTCAAACAACAGCATTCATGAACTGAAACCCACAGCATTTCACATGACAACTGGAATGGCTCTGGGTACCTGATGTTTCTCTTTGAAAATGCATTTGTGTTTTTCTCTAGGCTAAAATAGTCAAGTGCAAGCTGGATTTTTGGATTCTAGCTTTCATGTGAAACCCTAGAAATCCCTCAGGAACAGATCACAGCACAAATCCACCCGCTTGTGAGATCCTCCATCACGATTTTGTTGTTTTAAACTGTGTTACCTGACTTAATGCCTGCATTCCTAATAAAACAGTCTAAAACAGAGGTTTAGAACTAATAACCCTCCCAGCCAAACAAACAAATATCCATATTCCTGCTGCAGTAGATCTTGAGCACCTTGTTGCATTGGTCGTTGAAAACAGGAGTAGAATTGAAAAATCTCAACCTCATTTTGGCCTAAAAAGAAATTTTTTACAGTAAGAATGATCAGTCACTGGAAAAACATCCCCAAGGACATGGTAGAGTCCCCATTGCTGGAGATTTTCCAGAGATCATTGGACAGGGTGGGAAATAATCTCAGTGGGTTCTCTTCCCCACAAAACTGGGAAGACCACATGGCCTTTTAAGGTCCATTCAAACCAGGGCTATTTTGCAATTCTCTGAATTCTATTTGAAAACTGACTGCCCCTAGAAAAACAAAAATAAAAATTGTCAGTTGTAGAAGTGGAAGGAAGGATGTGAGACAGAAAAGGCCAGGTTGGATGGGGCTTGGAGCAACCTCGTCCAATGGAAGGTGTCCCTGGGGTGGAACTGGATGAACTTTAGGGTCCTTTCCCATCCAAATCATTCAGTGATTCCATGATTTATGTGAAGGAACACACCAACTTGTTAAGGCTATTTATTTACCCTTGCCCCTTTTTACCCATACCCTTATTTACCCTCTCTCTACTTGTTATTGTTCATTTAATTCCATAACTTCCATTGGAAATCAATCCTCCTGGGTAGAACTTCCTTTCTGGAGAAATGAAGGTCATGTAAGATCACAGGTCTGGTTATCAGGAATTAGCCAGGAAAAAAAAAAACCACAATACTTTTTTATCTAATTAGCCATTATAGGCATTTTTTTTCTCCAGTATTCCAGGACAAACTTTAAAGTCCTGATCATGCAACAGGCTCAGTTGGTGGGAGTGGATCACTGCGCTGGAGCCTGGGATGCATCTGCAGTGCATTCCCTGTTGTGGCCATGACTCCTGCAAACATTCCCTGCTGGGTTAGACCTGGCTCCTGGTAAAAAACAGCCTGGAAGGTCCCACAAGGCACAAAACCTGCCTGAGCAGGCGATGGATCTGAAAGAGAGTGGGAAAGGCTTGTCTTGGGCAAACGGGATGCTCCCAGATGTTCCAACCATCCTCAGGGGCTCTCCACGTGTCACGATCCGCTTTAAAAGCAGATTTTGTGACTGTTCATTAACCCGACCCCAAGGTGCAAAAGTCACAAGGGAAATTCAACTTGAAATCAAAATCAAAACACCTTTATTAAAATACCCAACTCAGATGCAATAAGAAGGAGAGGAAAAAGAAATAAAGAATAAAGAGACAGGAAAAGAGGGGGACAGAGAATATAGCTACCAACAAAGGAGACGCGCCCTCGTAGGTCTTGAAGCAGAAGTCTTCAGCCTCATAGACGGGTCTTCCTTCGCGGGGGAGATCTCAAAATCACAGTGGGCTTGGAGAGTCTTTTATAGTTCTTCCAAAAGCAGGGAGGGCAGTGGCCAGAAGGTGGGGAAATCTTCCATTGCTTTACAGCAAACACAGCAAAGCGAGTGGCAGCTGTCCAAGAGGCGAGGTGTGAGGGTGGGACAGGTACGGGCCGTTCGTTCCTGCTCGGCTCTGCCGCCAGCACGGCGCGGTCAGTCCGCCGTAGCCTGCCCATTGCTCTCTGCACTGGTTCCCTTGGGGACAGCCAGTCCCTCGGGACTCAAACACACCTGTGAGCAGCACCTCGGCAAACATCCCACCTCAGCCAGGCCTGGGGTTCCCCCCTGTACACATGAGCCTTTTCGGGGTTTCAGCCTCTGTCTCTTCACGACAGTTGTGAGGCAAATCAGAAATTTCCGAACCGTCTCTTACACCAAGCACTGCAGTTCACAGCAGGGATTTTTAGGGAATAACCAGCAGTCTGCAGGACTTTTCAGGATTAGGAAGCTGATAATTACTCAAGCACTTAGTCTGGACTAAGCAGAGCCAGCCTTTTCCTTTCAGTGGCCCCTGAAAATTCAGCCTGCAGGGTTTGCGGATCCTCCTGGGAAGGTTCATCCCTCCCTTCACGGATCCACTCCCAGGTCCCTCAGGTCCCTCCTGGGATCATCTGCCTGACTTTTAACTCTGTACTAGACCAGGATTAGCAATTCCCTCACAGCTGGACCAGAAATCTTGGGAAAGACACCCTCGAGGAACACACATCTATTTTTAAGTGTGGTGTCTGAAGTGAACTCCCCATCCTGAGCTGTTCACGCTCTCACAGTTTTGACAGAATCCCAAGCAGCGACATCACTTGTTTGTAAAGCTGTCTGATAAGAGCTGTGATGTTCTGTGCTCTCTACAGAAATTGAAAATGCAGTCCCTGCCCCGGGGCACAGGATCAGAGAAACTAAAACCAGTTATACAAATCAGAGCAGGAGATAATTTAGCGGAAAAGTATTGGAATTTTATTTCTTATGCTCTTTATTGATTATTAACTCACTTCAGTACCTGAAGGGAGCCAACAAGGAAGATGGGGAGGGATTATTTCCAAGGGATGGAGTGACAGGACAAGGGGGAATGGCTTCACACTGAAAGGGAGTAAGTTTACACGGGATATCAGGAAGAAATTCTTCCCTGTAAGGGTGGAGAGGTACTGAAACATTTCTCCCAAGGAGGTGTGGATTCTTCATCCCTGGCAGTGCCCAAGGCCAGGTTGGACACTGGGACTTGGAGCAGCCTGGGACAGTGGGAGGTGCCCCTGCTCATGGCAGGGGTGGCACTGGATGATCTCTAAGGTCCCTTCCAATCCATCCCATTCTGGGATTCCTGCAGACATCCCAGACTTTCTGCTTGTTTTACACAGCACTTACATACCCAGGGAAATCATTTCCTTCCTATTGACTGCCAACCATAAGCAGGACTGCAGGCAGCAGCCAGAAAACCTGGGAGAAATTCCTCTCTGCTTCGAGAACCAACCAAAGGTATCTGACCCACTTCTCCCATTGACTGATTCTGCAGCTGGTCCCAGGCCGGTGTCACCAATTAGCAGCACGAAATGAAAGCCTGGCCAGGCTGAGCAGGGACAGCAGGGATTGTCTAAAGCCCTCCCAGCTATCGACCAGCAACAGCAACATCTGCTGGAGCAGCTGCCACCCACTCTGGAGAGGTCAATCAATGAATCCCTGCAGCAGTCCCAGGCCATGCCTTTTATTTTCAGCTGGCTGGAAAAAAAAAATCACCAGATCTCACAGGGAACTTGCTATCAGTATCTTCATTGCCTCCCAATCTCTCCCAGTTAATCTATTTCCATACCAGTAGGTACAAGAAGGGGTAAAACCACTAATTTGTCTTTAAAGAACATTGCTGCTTAGATGATATGTTATGTACACGTTTCCAAGATTGTTTAAAAATATTTCAAGAGGATTTCAGTATCCACACATCTCTATATCAATATATTGCATGAACAGTTTGAAGGTGTTGCTAGGTGTGAAAGTTTCCCAAGCCAAGAAATTCACTGATTAAAGCCAAAAAAAAGGATATGAATAGAAACAAAAGACTAAAGAGCCTGCAGTTTGAAGCTTTTGATAACACCTTCAGCTTTACTTAAATGTGCAAGAGTAAAATAATCTTTTTTTTTTAAAGTCAATAAATAATTGTGTATTCCATAAGAAACCCAAATTTACATTTCCATTTAGCATTTAAACAGAAAGAAAACATCTTTTCAGGTGATAATGATAAGAACATTTGAAATGCTCCTCTAAAAGCCAACTAAAGCAATGAGAAGCCCAAATGCAGTGAAAGTGTGCCCTGGCCAATTTGTCCTGCTATCCAAGGAGGATGAAAGCAGACTATTAGATTTTGGCATGACAACCAATCTTACCACAGGGCACCCCAGAGTGGATTAGGGACAGAATTATTTCCAGCTTTAACTCTGGGTCTGATTCAAGCTCTTCATATTACTTAGCATTTGTATTCCTTAGATTTAATGATCCTTCTTTACTTGTTTGCGGGCAAAAAGAAAATAGCCAATTTACCAAGAATGTTGGGCAATAAGAATTCAATTTGTTTAATTTTGTTGCCGTTTAAAGGCACTGCCACGTTATTTCAGCTCCTCAGAAACATTAGTTTTACCTTTCCAAAGGACTTCAGGGCAAGACTTCTGATGCCTGAGGTGCAAACCTGGATTTACATTTCCAAAAGATCTGTGGGGCACTGCAGCAACCTGTGTGTTTGAGGGGCAACAAAGCCCAAAGCCCCTGGTTTCAATGGTCATGTGCCAGAGTTGCTGGAGAACCCAAAAGATATTGATGGAAAAGCTGGGAACAGATTTCTGTGCCTGGGGCAGAAGCAGAGTTGTCTTCTGGGACACGTTGGTAGAAATGTAACTGAGGCTGTTGACAGAAATACCTCAGGCCACCTCGAGTGCTCATTGCCAGCTTCCCAAATAGTGTAAATATCCCAGTTATCCTGAGAGGAATCCTGTGCTTCACCTGCACCCCCAGGACAGGAAACCAAGGCAGTGTTGATCACTTGAGCCTCATTATTCCACTTACACCTAAGGAATGCACTGCTGTGTTTTACCCTCAGCAGCAGCCACGGCTCATCTCACTTGGAAACACAGGGAACTGGCAGAATTGAACTATTTCTGTGAAAACGGTACCTTCTCCATATGTATTTCCCACCAGCAAGCGGGGGTTTTTTTAAGGTTGACAAGAAATGCTGCTGCTCTCATACAAAACCTGGTTCTACAGTTCACGTGCTGTTTGTATTTTGGGGCTCTCCACCCCTCCACTGGATTGGAAGCAGCCTGGTGTCCATTTGGCCTTTAAGATGGGACTGAAAAGCACCAGTAAACACTCAGTTCAGAAGCCTGATTTTGTTTTTCATGATTAGGGCATGAACAGCAATTCATCTCTTGGTTGTGTGCATGGCTTCGTTCAAACAAACACCCAGAGAAGCTGTGGCTGCCTCACCCTTGGAAGTGCCCAAGGCCAGGTTGGACAGGGTTTGGAGCATCCTGATTTAGTGCAAGGTGTCCCTTCCAACCGAAACTATTCTCCGATTCTAGGAAATTTTCCAGTCAGGAAGGTTTTTCTGCATATTTGCAGTGGAGGCAGCTCTGAGCAGGAGAGTAAAGGCGAAGAGGGATCACAGCTCCCCAGCACAAACACACCACAAACACACGAACCACCTTCCTGGCAGATTCCCTGGGGCCAGAGGTGCAGAACTCTGTATTTGTGCCAGAAAAGGCCCTCGGGGATGTGCCAAACTGCCATTAACTACTCAGTGAGCAGCACATCCACGGGAGCTGCTCTCACTGCCTGCAGTCAGAAATGCCCTGGGGTGATCCTTCCATTGAATTCCCAGAGACTGCTCAGGCACAGGGAGGGTTTTTAGTGTTCCTTTCCAGGGAGTGAGGGCTTTGAAGGCAGCTCAGAAATAGCACTGACTCTCAGGATGCAGAGCCAGCAGACAGTACAGCTCCGTGGCAGCTGGCAGTCACTGACAAGTGGATTTCATGTCAGGAAAATCCAAGATTTCTCCTTCCCTCTCAAGCACGTGCATGCAGAGAGCCTGACCCGCCTTCCTTCACGTTGCTGCAACAACTCAGTGCTGGAAGAACAGGTTTCTGTTAGTGCCAGCTCATAGCAAGGAGTATTTCCGAAGGAAAGCAGAGGTTTTATCTCCTCTTGCTGGGACTGAGTGAAATCTGCCACTCGCACAAGCAGAGCTTTTGAAGCACCACCCCAGCACGAAGGCAAGTAGAGATCCAAACCAAACCTTGCCCCCAGGCACCTCATGATGTTTGGCAGAGCAGCTCTAGCAGTTGAATTGATGCCCACGAAATGCAAATAAAACCGATCTGTTACCTTACAGCACCAAATGGATCAGGGAACCTGCTGATCCTAATAAAATGGGCATAAAATTCAGCATATGCTCCTGCTCGCCATGAGCAGTAATATTAATACATCCATTTTATTTCGCTTCAGTCTTCCAAATTGTTGGATTAACAGCATCTTGTACCTCATTTTGTTAGGAAAAGAGTAATGCACATATGGACATGAACAAATGGATACAGGGATAGATGTGCATGGACAGACAGGCATGGAGTTTTCCCAGAGGTAGAAGCAAAAGCCAAATAAATGCCTGAGACTCCCTCCCTCTGAAAGAACAGACAGAAAGAGCCTGGCTAATTTCCCCAAATTTCCCTGACAAGAGATATCGAGAGGACCTCAGATCCCTGGGAGTCTTTATCCGGTGGTTATTACTGAAACACTGATTCAGCCACTGAGAAAAAAAATCCTTGGAAACAAAAGGCAACCATCACATTTTGTGGGAAGGTTTTGGGTGTGTCATTTCTGTGTCACTTTCCTGCAGTTAAAAAAAAAACAAAAAAAAATAAGAAGTCCCTCAAACCATGTCATATAACCATTAGATTTATTTCTTCCTTTGTTCACCTTCCAAAATACAATTAGTCCTTTACTCCTATTAGCTTCATCTATTTTAGTGATATATGATCCTCGTATGCAGGGTAGTTTGGTGTCTTGTTTTCATTGCTATCACTGAGATATTTTCCCATCCTTCCGCTTCAAAATATCCCATTTTTCATTAAATGTCAGTTGGATGGTGTCATCAAGAAGGCACTTTTAATAATCTGCATTGTAGAGCTAAATCAAGCTCGTGCATATATTTTCTCTCCATTCACAGTCCTTATGGTTTTCCAGGCTGTAGTTTGGTCTCAATCTTTGCAAGGGGAATGCAGGAGCTCAGGCTGGAGATCAATCTTTGGGAATTGCTTCATGAAAGGAGCAAACTCTTTCCAGCTTCATACAAGAGCCAGCAAATTAGAATTGAATCTGTAGTCCCTTACATTCCCTTACAAGAATCAATTCTTCCCGTTTTCCTGCCTCCATGAAATATGGGCAAATAGAAGACTTTCCTGTAGCACCATCAAACAGTGCCTGGTTGGAAAATCCACCCGTGTTTCTTACTAAGGAATTTAATTTTAGCCTTTCCTTGACTTTTGCCAGCTGCTTCCCTTTGCCTAACATTGTTCAGGGGGCATTTAATGAAACATCAAAGTGAGCAGTGACACCACCTCAGTCCCAGGGCTGTGTCAGAAGCTTCTCTTCCAAGGCTTCTGCACAGGTTAAAATGTCCATTTTGGAAATCTGGATTAGGGAGCTCTGGAGAAAACCCTTTCCCTCCATTGCCAACAGAAAAAAATTTGGGGAGATTGGCACCCAAGCTGGTAAAGCCAAGGTTTGCTTTTATCTCTGCCACCTTTAAAGGTAAAAAGCTTTTAAAAATTATCTTATCCTTCCTAATCAAACCCAGAAAATTTGCAAAACCGTGGTCAAACATACAAAAAGGCCTATAATTTACAGCTTTCTAGGCAGGATATTCAGAGTTGTCCAGACGTTCATTTACTGTGACAGAAAAAGCAGCTGCATGTGGGAAGAAAATAAAAGAAAGAAATCAAGCAGTTACATCTAATATATTGTCGAGTGAAAATAATTTCCTTTATTAAATTAACAACCAAACCTTTAAATATGAAGTTTGCTCCTGAGGACTTTGGTAAGTACAAAACACAGACCTGACGCTGATCAGGAACAGTGGAAATATCCCTGGGTTATTAATCACAAATCCCAAACACAGCTGCTGTGACCAAAATTAACTCTTCAAAACCAGTCCACAGAGCCACCAGTGCAGTTTGCTGTGGACCAGTGAGAGGAGGGGAAGGGAAATCCCAGTCCTTGCAGGAACAGGAATGTAGTGGAGGAACAAAGAGAGCCTGTTGAGTGCAGTGCACTCAGCCCGCGGGATCTCCACCGTGTGTCATCTTCTGGTGGTGCTGAAAGTGGGATGGAATACAAGGACAGTTTTTAAAAACTGAAAAATACTTCTGTTAAAAGCCTCTCGGTGCTTGAACATGTTTTGCAAGCGCAGTGCAGCACGCTCCGTGTGCTGGGATTTGTACCGCAGTGAGAGAAGGTTTCTGTTCCAATTAATGCCCAACTTCTCCCTCCATGAGAGGAAGAGACTCCTGAGGAAAGATTTGTGCTGAGAGCTCACCTAAATAATACAGAAAGAAACACAGCAGCTGCTGTGACTTCACACCACGAGCCAAGGAAGACACACGTGTGTCATTTTCCCAGTAGCCTTTTCCTGAAGAGCCCTTTAAAAAAAAAAAAAAAAAAAAAAAAAAGATCTTTTAAGAGTTTTGCAGCCTGCTGGCTGAATCCTTCAGCAGTCATTAGGGTTGGCTTCTTCCATGTGAAAACACATCAGGATTTCTTTGCAAGCCTAAGCGTTTCAGGGGAGGAGGATGCAAAGTGACATCCTTTGGGTGACATTCATTGGATCGTGCCTGTGTCACTCACACAGCCAGGAATTCCAATTTAATAACACGGGTTGCATCACAGCCTGATGCAGAGTTCTCAGGGTAAAAGGAGAAGGCAGAGGACTGAGAGGCAACAGTGATTCCCTAAATTATCCTCCTTTTTTGACACAGAGCATAAGTGTATCTTGCAGTTTTCATCCCATTTCTTGTTACTCTGATTTCAGAGCAGAGTCCCCTCCTTCATGTTTGTCGCCCAGCCACTTTCTGCTTTCCTGCCAAAGCCACGTTTACTGACTGAGAGGTGAAATGTCTGCTTTCTGTGCACAGGAGGTCCTGTGAGAGCTGGGTATCTGAGCACAACATCCATTGAACAAAGTATTTCCTTTACTGTCCAAGGTTTATTCAATGAGGCAAAACCAAGGGCTGGAGAGAAGGAAAACGTGTTGATTTCTGAGCTAGTCAGCTCTTTGAAAACTGACCTTCCTGTTCATGGAAAGCTGTGGCATCAGCCCTGCCCTCAGCCTGGAGCAACCTGGAGGCTAAAAGGCCTCTTCCCCTCAGTGAACACCAATAAAAGATGCAAGAGCAGCATCCACATCCTCACAGCATTCATTATTAGAAGGGGAGCACCATTTCCTAGATTTTCCAAGTTTAGGAGGACCAAGAAGAAGATTCTTAGACTTAGAGAGGATGGCTGGCTCCACCCCTGTGTTAGTCAGATCAGTGCCCAACCCTGGCAGCTCCCTCAGGGCCTCACGAGTCCTTCAGGGAGCAGGAATATCCCAAGAGCTAAAGCCAGGAGAGTGGAATCAATTTTGCAAGCTGGTTGACAAGGCCAAGAGGATCGTCCACTGAGTGACACCAGACAAACCTGTTTGGCTTTTCAGCACAGGGAAATAATCTCCTGGCCATGTAAACCATCGCTCTGCTGCCCAAGGAGGGGAAGTTGGAACAGGGATGTTGGCAGAACTAACCAGGGTCGGATCATCTCAAAGCTGTGCTTTTGGACAGATCCTTCTCTATTTTCAGTGACAAGTTACAGCCTGGGAGAAGTGCAGAGGGAAAAATCCCAGAGTGGTTGGGTTGGAAGGGACATCAAAGATTGTCTAATTCCACCCCCTGCCATGGGCAGGGACAGCTCCCACTGTCCCAGGCTGCTCCCAGCCCCAGTGTCCAAGCTGGCCTTGGGCACTGCCAGGGATCCAGGGGCAGCCACAGCAAATCTGGGCACCCTGGGCCAGCCCCTCCCCACCCTCCCAGGGAACAATTCCTGCCCAATATCCCATCCATCCCTGCCCTCTGGCACTGGGAAGCCATTCCCTGTGTCCTGTCCCTCCATGCCTTGGGAATTGTCTCTCTCTAGGTTTCCTGGGGCTCCTCCAGGCCCTGCACGGCCACCCTGAGCTCAGCCCAAAGCTTCTCCTCTGCAGGCTGAGCAATGCCAGCTGTGCCAGCCTTTCCTCCCAGCAGAGCTGCTCCATCCCTCTGCTCATCCTGGTGCCTCCTCTGGGCTCTCTGCAGCAGCTCCAGGTCCCTCCCCTGTGCTGAAGAACACTGACATCTTTTCCCAGGGATTTTTTTTTCATTTTACCTTCACTCAGCTTCATCCATTTACATCCTTCATATAATTTCTACATCCCAAGTCATCAAGAGCAGAAAGGAGTAGGACAGGTTCAGGGTCTGAGCTCCAGCTAATGCACAGAAGATCTCTTGAGAATCATTCTCTGCTTTGCCATCCCTTGTCCCATCCCTGAAGAGGAAGCAAATCCTGACCAAAGACTGGGAGTGTAGCTGCAAAATGAGTCTGCTGGGGGATCTGCTCTGACACCCCCAAGGCACAGCTCCCATGTGCAGATTTTGGCTTCCTGCAGAAAGACACTCTCTCTTTTCCCCTGAGGGTCCTGAGTCTCAAATGTTTAGTGCAAAGAAAGGACTCCCATTGCTTCTGTTTCAGGATTAGCAGTGAACTCAGGCTCTCAATGATTTACAAGCATAATCTCCAGCAAATGTTTAACTCTCGGAGTGCTAAGTGCTGACCTGGGAGAAAATCACTCATTTTGCTCTTGCCTGCTGTTGTCTTGTTGGTTCCAAGCTCTGCTCTACAAACGGAGGAAACTTAATTCAGTTGCCTTTGGAATTAAACAGCTATATCAGACTTAGCACTTTGAAACTACAGGAAGGCATTAGTCAGTGGGCTTTAATTATTCACATTCTCTCCCTGCTCCCTCCTTTCTCTCTCCTTGTTTTCCTGCAAGCGATCCAAAGCCAAGTTGTTCTCTGTGTCATGGAATACTAAGTGGATTTTCTCACGTTCTGCGGATATCACTCATGATCTCACCCACCTGAGCAGATGAAAACCACTGCTGCAATGAGATCTGAGGTGCCCCAGAGACCTGGCTGAGGGAGAAATAACCCATGTGGTTATTTTGGGGGCAGCAGTGCACATTTCTACAGTTCTGACTGCTCTGCAGCATCCGGGAAAGCCTCTGCAAGGGCAAGGATGAGTTTTTAATCCCAATGTGGACCTAAAGTCCCCTGAACCTCACAGATTAAATGCATTAATCTATCTAGAGTAGGCCAAGATACCTGCACATCACATCTCCAGCTCTTTGCACTTGATAGTCAAAAGAAGTATTTCAAATATTCAAATTTCAAGTTTCAAACATTCAAATTTCAAGTTTCATGTCCCATGTAAAGGTTGGACTCGAGGATGCTGGAGGTCTTCTCCAGCCTTAATGATTCTATGTGAAAATTAAACAACTTCACGGCAAACCATGGTACAACAAACCCTGATTCTGCCACTAGCAGAGGGTTCCATTGCATATAAAAGCTTTGTTCTCATTATTCTTAACAAAAGGGCTTCTTCTAGATAACTAAAAATACATTTCAACAGTTGTCACTGCAGATAAAGCACTGGTAAGTCACACTGACAGAAAAACTTCTCGAGACAACCTGAGAACAAAACTCCTGCAATTAAATTTCTGCCCTCAGAAACAAGAAAAACATCTCGAAATTCCTATATAATCCACAAAGAGGATGATGAACTGTCAAAATAACATAAAACAAAACCTAATTAAAGACATAGTAACTTAGTGTTGATGTGACTTTAGTGACAGGAACACAGAGGGAAGTTAGAACCTCGCCTTTTAGTGTTAAGGCTTTTTTTTCTGCCTTTTTTTTTTTTTTTTTACATTTCACTTGATATTTGAGAGCTTCAGCACAAAATGCAGATTTTTTTTCTTGGTTGCTGTCACCTGGCTGTGACCTTTCTCTCTGCAGCAGAAAGGCAGAGCAGGGTGAAAGGGCTCTACAAGGAGAAGTGAGGGGAATTTTGAGAACTTCGAGTCGCTTCCAGTAACTAAAAGAGCTCCAAGAGAACTGGAGAGGGAATTTTCACAAGGGCACAGAGTGCCAGGACAAGGGGAATGGTTTAAAAATGAAGGAGGGCGTGGTTAGATGGGAAATTGGGAAGGAATTGTTCCCTGGGAGGGTGGGGAAGCTCTGGAAAATGTTTCCCAGATTTGCTGTGGCTGCCCCTGGAGCCCTGGCAGTGCCCAAGGCCAGGTTGGACACTGGGGCTGGGAGCAGCCTGGCACAGTGGGAGGTGTCCCTGCCCATGGCAGGGGTGGCACTGGATGATCCTTCCCACCCAAAGCATTCCATGATTCTGTGAAATAGGAGCCATTCATGACAGCTGCTCACTGCTGGTAGAAACATCAAGGAAACAGAGCAACCTTTCCTGACCAGGAATATTCTCACATCTCTGCAACTTCCAAATACCACTTTATCAGAAACAGAGTGCATCAAAATACTCTTTCCACAGCAGGGAATTTTTCAGTCTGGACCTGCCCACCACCTTCTTCCCAAGGCTTCTCAGTTTCTCTTCCTTCATCCTTCCCAGTTCTTTGGAGAGGTACCAGAAAGACTTTCAGGCACGGAGATTGGTATTCGACTCTGCTTCCCTTCCTTCTGCACTGCACAGATTTCCATGATTTTGCAGCTGCTTAACCAGGGGGAGTGGTCTCACTTTGCCCCTTCTCTTGCTTTCCTGCAGGGCAGCTTGAGGAGCAAAGGGTCCCTGAGGGACGCTGTGACACTGCTGACTGATATTTGTGCCCCGTTCCGCTGGAGCAGGGTGACTTCAGAGCAGAGAGCAGGGCCTGCACTCTCCCCAAATTCAGTAATAACCAACCTAATAAACCAACCTGTTGGCAAAAAGCCACGTCATGCTCTGAGCTGCTGCTCCCCTGAAGAGGATTCAGCCTCTTTTCTCCCCTTCTTCTTCACTAAATAGGGAACACTCCCTTTTGCTCTCTCTGCCTCTTCCCAGTTTAGATCAGCACGCTTCCATTTTCATTCTCTGCCACCTGTGAGTGGTGTGGGTAACCCCAAAAGTGAAGAGGGGCAGTGCAAATATCTCAGCACCCTGGCTCACCCTTTGGAAAGGTGAGATAATTGAAGCTGCCTCATTAGTAAGGGCCACCACTGGGAGAGCCAAGCAACACTAATGAAACCTTGGGTGTTATCCTGTATTGATTAAATACTGCTTAAAGTCTCAAAATGATAGAGAAAGAAGGAGCTCAGGGGAGCCCAAAGGAGCAAAGGAAGTCAGGAAGGCAAATAAATTTGCAGGGATTTTATCACACCAAACAGAGCCGTTTTGATAGGGAAGTGGCAAGGAGAAATATGGAGCAACATTAGGAATTTTCCAGCATCTGACAATTCACCCTAATTAGAAAAATTGAATTAATTCAGCACTTGCAACAATACCTTTATTATCTTCATCTCCCATTCCTGCAGGAGGAAAGAAAGCTCATACCTCATGACTGTTTTCTAATTCAATCTCCCATCACCCAACGTTCTTCACTTCATCCTTCTTCCTGCATTTCCTGAATTTCGGCCATATTTACATATCAATCACACCTTGCACATCAGAAAATCATTTTCTTACTCGAAAATAATTCATATCAGACAAAAACTATTAATATACAATTAGAATGAAATGCAAAGCTAATGGCAAACTTACCTGCTAATCTGCTGGCTTTGTCTTCAGAAGGCCCTTTGAGAATAAATGAGGTGGCTCCTCATTCAAGAACCTTTGTGGGTTATCTTTGAAGATTTGATTTCTGCCTTTTGCACGTTCTTGTCGAGCTTGAACTCATTCTTTAGAACAACAGTTTTTAGGATGTTTACCATGCTCTGAATAAACCGAATAATAAAGCACTCCCACAAGTGTTAAGAGAGTCAGCTGCACTGGCAGTGCCTTTCGCCTCTGAAGGAGAGCTCATCACGTTTCCAGAAGGTCTGGTTATAAAAATCCACACTCAGATATTCCCTGTCAAAGGCAGCTCCATGGATCACGAAGGAAAACTTAGGATCAGTTCACCTCAGAGCACAGTATAGACCCGGCACCTGCATTTTCAAATTTATCATAGAATCATGGAATTGTTTGTGTTGGAAGGGACCTGGAAAATCATCCCAAAGGCAGGGACACCTCCCACTGTCCCAGGCTGCTCCAAGCCCCAGTGTCCAACCTGGCCTTGGGCACTGCCAGGGATCCAGGGGCAGCCACAGCAAATCTGGGCACCCTGTGCCAGGGCCTCCCCCCCCTCCCAGGGAACAATTCCTGCCCAATATCCCATCTAAACCTACTCTATTTCAGTTTGAAGCCATTCCCTGTGTCCTGTCCCTCCAGCCCTTGGGAATTGTCTCTCTCCAGCTTTCCTGGGACTCCTCCAGGCCCTGCAAGGCCACCCTGAGCTCAGCCCAAAGCTTCTCCTCTGCAGGCTGAGCAATGCCAGCTGTGCCAGCCTTTCCTCCCAGCAGAGCTGCTCCATCCCTCTGCTCATCCTGGTGCCTCCTCTGGGCTCTCTGCAGCAGCTCCAGGTCCCTCCCTGTGCTGGGGGCAGCACTAACCTGGTGATTTGTTCAAATTTTGGAATTATTGAGTTTTAAGATCCATGGAGACACCAGAAGGAATGCAAGCCATCGGCATTTGGGCTTTATTAATGCTAGAGTGTCAGCCAGGTGAAATCCCAGTGGAGCAGGAGGACTGAGCCCAAAGTGCATCACCCCCTGAGCAGCATCCTCAAGGACTGGCCCCTGTCACTGACCAGCTCTGTCCACCTGCAGCAGCCTCTCCTTTGGAGGTTTCTCTCAGCTCAGAGGCTGCTCCAGGCCAGCAGCCTGACAGGCAGCTCAGAGTGCTGTGACAGCTTAAAATCTTCATTTGGCATCTCCTCACTCGTGGCTCCCAGGCCAGAACACTCTGCAGTTCTGGTTGCAGCCTGATATTTTACCCTCTGTTAATACAAATTTCTTCAGCCTAAAAGAGGGACAAAATATGCCATTGTTGCTTGTCTGGGGACAAGCAAATATTTGGCCTTCCTGCCCTAATCCCTAATCTAACTTTGGGCAAACACAAGGAGTTAGGAACCCCTCTTCCTCCTCACAGTGGATTGAAACGTGGCCAAATCAGCCTAATTGGAGTTCCCAGCGGCATCACCTATTGTTAAAGCTGCCTTGTAATTTTCATTACAGCGACGTTTCCAGCTTGTTTTAACTCCCGTCAGTCACTGCTTGGGCTGAAACCTTCCATGCTGAGGGTCAGCTTCAGGCAAAAATATTTTACTGGATATGGCAGGGAGAAAAGAAATTAGGAAATGTGCTTATTCACAAGGTACAGGAAAACTTCACCTTCCCAGCTGCTTGAGCACATTAATTATGGAGGATCAATTAATTAAACACCGACACCGTCCCTTGTTTCTGTGGGCCCTGTCTCGTTCACTGCACAAATATGAGTGGCGCTCACTTGACCAGAAAATGGGCAGGATTTTGTTTTATTCTCATTATTCAGCGTGGCTTTTCACTCTTTTTCTTGAGGACCATTTACCCACAGCTCAGCAGGCAGAATTACTGACTCCCTCGTGGGCTCTGCCACACAGCCACAGCCAGACAAAGGCAAACTGGCAGAAATTTGCTCTGTGTTGCAGAGCCTGACCTTAGTAATAAACTCAGTGGAACAATAGATAATTGAGCCAGGCTTGAATGCATGACAGCCAAAAGAGAAATGGCAGTAGATAATTATATTAGCAAAGAAAATCCCTCTCTCAATTAACACCCAGGTCCACTTAATGGTTCAATTATATTCTAAAATAGTTGGTTATATTAACTAAACTCATGTGGGTTTTGCATCCTCTGGCCTCCTCCCTCTTAATATCTTTTTCGTCCCTATAATAAGAATAATTTGGGTGACTGCAGCTTGTTCTGTTCACGGTGGCCCCTGCAGCAGCCTCTGCTGAATTCAACAAGGCAAGAGAGAGTTGAAGGAAGGGAAATCACTTTACCTATGCAATGCGGATTTAAAACCAGACCTGTTTTCAGCTCCTGGGGCTCCAGCCCCTTCCCCAGCTCCCTTCCCTGCCCTGGACATGCTCCAGCCCCTCCAGGGCTCTCCTGCAGGAGCCAGAACTGGACGCAGCCCTCCAGGGGCCTCTCAGTGCCCAGCACAGAGGGACAATCCCTGCCCTGCTCCTGCTGGCCACACAATTCCTCACCCAGCCCAGCTGCCAGGGGCCTCTCGCCCACCTGGGCACCCCTGGGCTCGTGTCCAGCCCCTGGCACCAGCACCCCCAGGGCCTTTCCCAGCTTTCCAGCCCCTCTGCCCAGCCTGCAGCTCCACAGGGCTGTTGTAATTCAAGTGCAGGACTTTTCCTTGTTATGCTCTGCATATCCTGATCTTTCATTATTTTCCTATCAAATTCCCCAGGAGAATGCCATGGGCCATCAGACATCCAGCAATTTGTAGGAGAAAAAAAATCCCACCAAAGCCCCATCCTTCTCCTTTTCTTCCATTAAACAATTTTCACAGCCTGTGTTCCTGTATTTCACAAGCCCGTGAAGGGTCTTCCTTGCACTGTTGCACTTCAAGCAGACAATGAGGCCTGGTAAAGAGGACAGCAAAGAGAAGAACAGAGTTAGAAGGTTTTTGCAGAGACACCCACCTCCTTTTATTAAACTCCCCAACCATCCTGGAAAAAAGCAAACCAAACAAAATCTGGCTACAAAAGGAAATGGTGTAATTTGCAAAGATCTGCATGGTTCAGGCACTGGTAGGGGGTGAGGCAGCCCCAGTGGGGTCAAGGGGAAAGAAAGAGAGATCTTCTTTTGCAGCTGAAAGCACAAGTGCTGTGCAGGTCACCCTTCTCAATAAACCCACAGCTTCACATCAGCAAGAAATACAGATTGTTCTGTGCTGGAAGGGGGATTTTTTTTTTTTTCCTACTTTTTCTCCTGCTTTTAAGGCCAGAAGAGACCAAAGGTTCTGTGTAACAATTGCAAGAATATTTCATCCAGTTACCCCTGTAGGGAGGTTATTACTTTGCTAATGTATTCCTCCTACACTCCATTTCCAAACGAAAAGAGAGTGTTTCTGCCTATAAGCATGCTTGTTTGGTTGGGTTTGACCCCAATTATGTCAGTTGATCTATTAGTAGATATAATTACCTTCCACAGGCAGTGTGGGGTCACCTTACCTCCCATGTGAGTATAACTCCAGGAGCAGTTTCCTACCCTGTTAAAAATAAGCCACTCCTCCCTTGTTTAGGTTTCTTTCAGGCCTCCAGTCCTTGGCAACCTCATAATTTCTTCCTGTTTCTCATTCTGATTCCTATGCAAGTCCAAAAGCAAGTTGCCAGTATTATGAGCAAAGGAGAAATACATCTGAGCACTATCTGGGAGTGAAGGAGACACAAAAAAGCAACAAACCCCCAGAATAGAAATCCAGCTTTTTTTTTTTTTTTTTTTTTTCCTGAAGTGTTCCTTTCCGTGCCCACGTGTACCCACAGCTCCTCATTTTCCCGTGCATCTCATCCTTCCTTGCACCTGTCTCAGCTTTCAAGCCCAGCACTTCAGGAGGAAGATGTGCCTGACAGCACATTTGTAAGGGCTGGGGGATAAAAGGGGGAGCTTCCTCAGGGTGTCTGCAGGCTGCTTTCCTTTTTTCCCTCCAGGAAGCATTCCCTGCTTGGCATCAGCGCAGGATTTGTCATCCCACCACAGCTCCCTGCTCCATCCTTCTGGCCACTTCCAGAGGGCAGGGAGGGGGCTCATGCACAGCCCCTGCATCAGGAAACAAGTGGGCAGGATGTGGAATAGATCCCAGGAGAACCCGAATCAAACAAACCTTCCATATGCTGGGGGAACATAACACTAAACTCATCTGCAAGGAGCAGCACAGCCCTCCCCTATTAATGCACAATAATAAGGCTCCATCCCACTGTGGGTTCTGCAGGGTTTTGTTTTCTCCCTCCCCACCACTGCAATGTTTGAAGCAGTTCTTAAAAAATAACAAAAGTGGGGAAATTACATTCATGGGTTTCTGCTTCAAATATTTATATGTTGTTACAAAAAAGTTGGGGGGGCGGGGAGGGAGGGATCCTGGGGTGTACATATATATATATGCAAATAAACATCTGGGAACTGATGGAGCCACTGAATGCAGAAAAGTTTGGGCAATCAAAGAGGATGCACAAATACGTGGACACAAAAGGAGAGGATATCTCTTTCCCAGGAAAAGATGGGAGAAAGGAGAGCAGGCAGGCAGCAGGCAAAGGAGGGAGTTGTGTTATTCAGAAAAGGGAAGCCTTGTCAGGTCAGACAGTTGGCACAAGGAGAAAAGCAAAATAAAACAGGAAAGTATCGAGGCACTGCATTCTGGAGGGGGATTTCAGTCCTTCCCAGGACAGTGTGCAGTGCAGAGTGCCAGCCCTGGGCAGAGAAACCTTCCCTCCCTCATTCCCTCTTTCCCTGTCTTCCTTCCCTCTTCCCTCCTTCCCTCTCTCACCCCCCAAGTGCTGCCCTGGCCCTGCAGGCACAGAAACCAAGAGCTCATGGCCCTCCCTCCACTTGTGTAAAGCCACTAAAAAGCAGCAGCTGGTGAAAGAAAATCACTTCTTAGCACAATTCAGAACTCCCCTGGTAGCACCAAGTGAGCAACTTTCAGACTTTTTACCCTAAAACACATTGAGCATGGACTCTGACCTCTGGACACACACAGGGAAGCTTGAGTTCGGCTATTAGGAAAAATTGCTTCATGGAAAGT
The DNA here is from genome assembly GCA_013390045.1 of Picathartes gymnocephalus. Taxonomy (NCBI): domain Eukaryota; kingdom Metazoa; phylum Chordata; class Aves; order Passeriformes; family Picathartidae; genus Picathartes; species Picathartes gymnocephalus. The sequence continues at coordinate 20,265 of WEKY01039615.1, forward strand.
GTGGTCAAATTTCTTCCCTGGCCTGGTGACCCAGGGAAGTGGTTGAGTCACCACAGAATCACAGAATGGTTTGGGCTGGAAGGGACCTTATGGATCATCTCAACTGAATTGGTTTGTCAGCCTGGAGAAGGCTTCAGGGTGACCTCACTGAAGGAGGTCCAGGAGCTGAAGGGACTCCACAAGGAAGATGGAGAGGGACTTTTCACAAGGGCATGGAGTGTCAGGACTAGGGGGAATGGCTTCAAACTGAACGAGAGCAGGGTTAGATGGGATTTTGGGAAGGAATTGTTCCCTGAGAGGGTGGGGAGGCCCTGGCACAGGGTGCCCAGATTTGCTGTGGCTGCCCCTGGATCCCTGGCAGTGCCCAAGGCCAGGTTGGACACTGGGGCTTGGAGCAGCCTGGGACAGTGGGAGGTGTCCCTGCCCACGGCAGGGCTGGCACTGGAGGATCTTTAAGGTCCCTCCCAACCCAAACCATTCTGGGATTCTCTGATTTCTCTCCCAGCTGTCTCTCCAAGGCTGCCTGTCCCCGGGCAGTTTGCAGATCCTCCTGCAGCAGGAGACTGGGAAGAGCTGCTTTGTGCCAGTGGTTGCAGATCTGTGGGAAAGGCAGAGCTCCAGAGAGGTCATTACAACCTTTCCCTTTGCCCCGGGCTCCCCTGCTGTGCTGAAACACCACTGTGCACACCAGAGATTTCCCCTAAAAAAGCCCTCAGTGGCTGGGAGACCTAAACCTTAAAACATGCCTTGGACTTTGGCTGAGGTTCACTTGTGTTTTTGAAAAGGCTTTTTTGAAAACTGACGAGTCTGTTGGAAAGCACAAAGCATTAGGACAGGCTGGTTTTGCTACAAATGAAGGAGGTGCTTCCTTCTATTTGTATATCCTTGAGGAAGTCCTCAGATTGGAGTTTCATGAAGAAAACATCTACTTAATTGCTTCACTTTCCTACTCTCAGAATAGTTTTGTTTTACTGTCCTACTTTCTTTGGTGGTTTGTTGTTTTTTTTTTTTTTCTGTGTGTTTTTGTGAGCCTTTAGTAAGAGCCTGAATGACTTTTACACAGGATTAAAAGGATTGGGTTTTGATCAGAACTTGAGTCCATCAAAAATTGGAAATTCTACATTAATAACATTAAACACAGGATGTTTCTGAGGCTTGAGTGAATGTACCTAGAATTCACTGGGAGTTTATCCAGATGTCAGGAAACAAGAGTTTTCAATCTCCAGCTTCTCACTGGAGAGCCAAAAATTGAAAATCACTTACCAAGTGAATCATTGCTATGATCAGAAGAGAAATCTCACTTAAGAGTCTTGCTAAGGAGTTTTGTTTGCCATCCAGAGGGACCTGACCAAGCTCAGGAGTGGGGCCATATAAACCTCATGAGGTTTGAGCTCTACAAGGCCAAGTGCTGTTGCCAAAGGACAATGAGTAATGGGTTTAAACTAAAAGAGACAAGATTTAGATAAGATACAAGGCAGAAAATTTTTCAGTGAAGCTGGTGACAGCCTGGCACAGTTTTCCCAGAGAAGCTGTGGCTGCCCCATCCCTGGAAGTGTCCAAGGCAAGGCTGGATGAGGTTCTGAGCAACCTGCTCTCGTGGGAGTTGATCTTTAAGGCTCCCTTCCAACCCAATTGTCATGGTTTGAGAGGGAGTGGCTTTTTTGCCTGCAGGGATTTTGCAGTTTTCAGCAGGCAGCGCTTCCTTTGGGCTTTTTTGGGCTTCGGGCTGTATTATGATTTATACCTGGAGTATGAATCTGGAAGCTAAAAATCAAGGCTGGTTCTATGGTTGCTGCTCTCCTGGTTAACATTTTACCTTCTTCATTCCTTCCATGAATTGCAAAGTACGGTCCTGGCTGCCTTGGATCTCAGCAGCACTGGAATTCTGAGTACAAACGGGGCAGTGAACTGAGATTACCTTCAGATCAATCTCGCACGTGGACCTGTGGAGGGTTTTTATTTAGCTTTGCAAACACAGCGTGGTAACCATGGCTGATGAGGTTCATTTAAATAATATGTTGTCAAGAAAGGAAAAGAAATCAGAACAGTTTGGGTGGAAAGGACCTTCAAATGTCACACAGCCCAGCCCCACTGCCATGGACAGGGACATTCTCTCTCTAGACCAGGTTGACCTTGAACGCTTCCAGTGGTGGAAGTGTTCTCCTCTGGGCCACCTCTCCCTTGGAAAGATGGGAAAGATGGATCCGTTTTGGCCTTGGGTAACTGGAGGCAGAGTCCAAACTGGTGTCCAGCACAGAAGTTTGAAACAGGAGCTCTGGCCTCTTTTCACTTGCTCTTCTCCAAGTGGGAAATGTCTGGATAAGGAGCTGGGGGAGGAGAGAGCTTCACACGTTCTCCGTGAGGCTGTGGAGCACAGACAGAGCCACAGCCACATCACCATATGTTAGTGCATTTACTGAGGGCTGCTTTTTAATAATTTTCCATTGCAGCAAGTGAAGATCTCGTTTGGCTGCGATCTGCATTGTGCCAGCACGGGATATGTGTCTGTGTTAGATCGAAATCAATGCTGTCACTGAAGTATCCATCCCTCTAAATAGCATTTTGTCCTAATACATTGACTCACTGCAGCACCAGCAATAAAATTCAGTAAATACTTCTGGCTTATTTCAGGGTGTAAACAACCTTTAATCCATCCCCCCTCCACAGAAGGGTAGGGCCAAACAGAACAAATTTGGATAGGCTTTATTTAGCACAAATTCTATATTTTCCCTCAAAGCAAACACAAGGGGCTGTTTTGGGGAGGAAAAACTGAGCAGGACTAGGAGAGATGGAGGAGGGAGCACAAGGAGGTTGTCAGCAGGGAGGTGACAGGTTCCTGCAGTGAATGGGTTGAAAGAGTGAATGTGACAGAGGGGGAGCAGCAGTGCCCCAGCTGGAGCAGAGAAGAGACTGATTTGTACTTCTGGTGTCACCCAACAGCATGAATTTTGTGCTTTAGATCATGTTAACGTGCTGCACACGCTGCAGTTGTCTGAGTAGCCTCCGATGGCAAACTGGATTGACAAGAGCATCTGTTGCCAAAAAACTTCTGGGATTCTGTGAAGCTCCCAGTCTTTGCCAAAGCAGCTTCTCCCCGTGTCCACTGAGCAGATTGCAGCCAGTCCCAGAGCCCTGGGGACAGCAGATCCTGAGAGCAGAGCGTGCCCCGTGGATCAAAGAGAGCCGCTGTGCCCTGGCTGGGCCCAGAACGCTGAATGGCTCACAGATCAAAGGCTGCTCAGTGCTTAATAGTCACATTAGCACCTCCTTCAATCAGAGGTAACCCAGAAAAACCTCAGCTCCCACACTGATTACTCTGCTCGTCCCAGAAAATCTCTTCCTCCGGTACCTTGTCCCCAGTGGTTGGTTTGTGATGTAGGGGCACAGCAGCTGGCAGTTCCTGGGTGGGGGACAAGGTTCCAGGCACTGCTGAGCCTCATCCAGACCTTGGCTGCTTCTCAAGATCCTGCGGCAAAGCGGTGCCTCTCACGTGAGAAGCCCGAACATCTCGGGGTGAGTGACAGCTTGATTCAATAGGAGAGGGGAAAGGCGCAGGAAAGCTGTGGAAATATTTTGCACTTCTCTCAATCTTGCTCTTCCTCACTTCCCAGATTTCTCCTCGGGTTCCCAGAGATGTGCAAAAATTCAGGGCTTTCTGCAGAGTTTGCACAACATCTTTATCCCACCCTTTATTTCCAAATAAATTAACATGAGGAGAGTCAGAGGAAGGTCCTAAATCCCATCAAGTCCCTATATTTTATGTTGTTTCCACACATCGGGAAGCAGGAGACAGCCTGGGAAGTCAAACCTGATGGAATGGTTCTGACCAAAATAATACATGAAAAGTGTTTTTCTTTGCAAGCCGAGATGTTTAGCGAGTTCCAGTCGCAGGAGAAGCAGCGCAGGAAAGGGGTTTCTAAGGTGGGATATCATGTCAGAGGCACTGCAGAAGGGAAGCCAGCTTGAAATATCTGATCCTACCGAGACAAAAAGAGATGTTTTCCACAGGAGATGTTTTGCAAAAAGCATTTCTAAAGATTTGGTTTTCCTGCAGCGCGGAATTAAAACTTCACCACCTCACAAAAACCACAGCAGCTGCCATAAAACACAAATTATTCCCTGGCCAGCCTTACATGCAAGTTTTCAAACAGCCACGGATCAAAGTTTAGGTCGGGAAGGAGGCAGAAAAATTGGGAAGTATCCTGCAGGTTGGGATTTCGTAGGATGGGCGTGGGCAAGTCGTGGGTGAAGAACTACAAAGCCACAGCTGGGACCAAGAAATCATTCCCACGTTGGGAAGATGGGCACTGAGCTGAAACAAGAGCTTCAAACCTCTCCAGTGTTTATTTATTTATTTATTTATTTATTTATTTATTTTAACTCTCAGTTTCTTGGAGGTTTTTTTTGGGGGGGGGGCGGGGGGGGTTTTGCTTTGTTTCTTAAACCTTACCCAGTTGTACCCAATTTCCAGGTCCCCTAAGGACAGCAGTGAAATTACACAGGAAATTATTTGCGAGGGATAATTACACAAAGAAATATGCATTCAGGAAGAATTTCTGCATGGAAAGGGTGCTCAGGCCTTGGCGGGGGCTGCCCAGGGAGCTTTGGAGTGCCCATCCCTGCAGGTGTCCCCTGGAGGTGGCACTGAGTCCTCTGGGCTGGGGACAAGGTGGGCATCGGGCACAGCTGGGACTCCATGGGCTGAGAGGGCTTTTCCAACCTCAGGGATCCTGGGATTTGATTTTAGATCTGTATTGATTAAGGTGCTTCTGGTTTCCATGGAATCCGTGATTCCCAGCTTTGTTATTTATGGCTTTAAAGCAATCAGCTTAATTTAAAAGTGTATTTCAATCTCAGCACTGAGTTGCACCTGCCTGACAAGCTCCAGTGCAGGATAAAACACACCATAAAGGAGTTTTCTTGGGTTTTTAGGCAAGTGGGGAGGAAAAAAAAAAAAAAAAACCAGAAAAATTGTGTGATTTAAAGCACTTTATAGATTAGCAATTTCCAAGTGCTGTTACCGTGTTTTTATAATGAGCCCACACTCAAATTTCAGGATACATTTTGGTGGTGCTGGATGCCCATTAAACACCTCCTGTTTCAGCTGCAAGCCAACCATGCTTAGAGACAAAACCTTACAAAGCTTTCCTACTCATTTTTTGTAATTACCCACCTAAGGCAAGTTACAGAACAAATGAAAATTAAGGTCTAGGTGGGGACAGCAGGCAGGAATTTATTCAGATTTCTATGACTCAGCCCAGACTGGGAGCCTGAGCAGGAAGGGAAAGAAAGGAAAATACTCCTGAAAAGGAATTTTCACTGTCCTGCCCACAGGTCTTTAAACACTATCAGGGTTTTTCGCTTTCTAGAATCACCCATTATGTGAGAATCTCAAAACAAAAGAGGCATTTCTTCTCTGTCATAAATGTTGATTCAACATGAAGGTATAAAAACATAAATGGAATGGATTTTTTTCTTTTAAATTTAATCAAAGTGAAAAATTGCACTGGTGTTTGTCCAGTATTTAGAAGCGATTCAACTAAACCATTAACAGAAAGCAAATATTTTTATTTTCTATTATTTATTTTCTACTATTAACAGAGCAAATCAACCTCATTTCCTTGATCTTTCTAGTTTGTGTCCCTCTAAGCTTCCAGATTTTATGTGCAAGGAAAAAAAAAGAAAGTTAAAATGCTTAGATAAAGTTCTGCAGCCTAAAGGTAATATTTGAATTAAGCTTAAATCTTTTATATCTTCCCAAGATTGGGAAGCACAAAGGATGACTGAGCACTGAATAATCCACCCAACACTGAGTTGTGCAAGATTTTCTTAATCACTGGTTACCACCAGTTAATGGCTGGTTTGTTGTTCCTTTTAATAGCCTGGGAGCAGCAGCCTCTGGTAACATTTTAGGAAGATTGGGGATTTTCCTAAACAGCATCCTGAGGCTGAAGATTCTTAAAAGCAAATGAAATAATTCTTTAAATAAAAGCACTCAGCAGATTTTTGTCAGGACAGACTTCACTAAGAGGCAAAAGATTTGAACATTCCTGTCTGGAAAGCTGGGCTGAGTCAGCTGGACTGGATGTGGGAGAGTATTCCTAAGATATTCCCAAAATATTCCCATTATTTTGACTTTTACAACCTTGTACCACGGGTTTTAATGAGGGCATATCAGGTGTATTTATGTAAAAATGAATGGTTTATTATGGCAAATGATTAGGCAAAAAGAACTCCATCAGAATTATTTACTAAACAGCATAAAAGCTAGATCTACTGTTACAAGACAGGACAGTGCAATCAAAGCAATATTTAAGAAATATATATTTAAGGCAGCAAAAAGAAATGATTACTAAGTAAATTATTTGTGGAGAACTTTAATTCATTGCTGAATAAAAACCACCTCACATACAGAGCACAGACAGAGCCTCTCCTGCTCAGCTGCACCTTCATTTTCCACTTACCAGCTCCAAAAATGGGGAAAGAGCCCAAGAGATCTGACAGAAAAGATATTCTTGGAAGGGCAGAGTGGAAAAACAGAGATTAAATAGAAACGGTCTTCCTGAAAAGTTCATGCACAAAACCTTCTGATTGTCCTGGCTGGTGCTGAAGTTTTAACTTTTGAATGTGTAGGTCAGGGAAGGGAAAAAAAAGAAAGATAAAGAGAGAAAGAAAAAGGGAAAGAGGAAGAAAGAGGAAGAAGAAGAGGAATGCAGGGAAAGGGAAAAAAGAAAAGGAAAGAAGGGAAAAGGAAAAGGGAAAGGAAAAGGACAAAACTTTCAGGAAAATTCTGGAAAAAGCAGTAATTTGAAATTGAAGTTCAAAAAGTCACATCTAGGAAAAAAAATTGTAGCATTCTTATTAATTTCACAATAGAAAAGATTTACTTTCTATGGGGTCATCTAAGAAAAAGCTCAAAAATATGAAATGCTATCTGAGGAGGAAAGAGCTGTCATGGAAAGGAAGAATCTTCTTCCCTTGTCCCCACTCCAGTTTGAAATGAACCACTGTGTGTCCACTTGAGTAAAATGTCCTGTTTAACCCAAATCCAAGGGCATCCTTACTCTTGGAACTTTTGAGGGGAGAGATTGAGCTAAGAAATGTTATTTAGAGTGAAAAAAATAAGATCTTTTATGAGAGAAAGGATATTTTGTTAATTTTTTCTTACTGAAAAAGGATGAGAGAAAGGTAGGACTGGTAGGAGGATTTATTGCTTTCTGCACACTGGGCCAGTGCTCAACATAAAGCTGTCAACTGCCTCACTTGAAATGCTGATAAATTCCACAACTGGAGTGAATGATTTCATTCATGTGAGGTACTGAACTCTGGAAGATGTTATTTACTCAGGGTTTGGTCAGTAAACTCCATTTGAGAAGGCAGAGCAACATCTCTGCTGTGGCTTCCCTGATTTTCATTGACTGTTACTCATTTTCTCTCCATAATTAACACTTAAGACTCTTTCAAAAATCTGCTTTTCTACCCACAGCTTTGAAGCTCAAGAGCTGCTGGGTTATTATTGGTGAGGAGAGTTTAACACCTGGTAACTTGAAGTGTTCAGGTTCTTGTGCTGATAAATGACACGAGCCAGTCTTGGACCTTGGTAATTCATGGAATCCTGGAATCACAGAGAGGTTTGGGTTGGAAGGAACCTTAAAGACCATCCAGTGCCAGCCCTGCCATGGGCAGGGACACCTCCCACTGTGCCAGGCTGCTCCCAGCCCCAGTGTCCAACCTGGCCTTGGGCACTGCCAGGGATCCAGGGGCAGCCACAGCAAATCTGGGAATTCCAGCTCAGCCCCTCCCCACCCTCCCAGGGAACAATTCCTGCCCAATATCCCATCCATCCCTGCCCTCTGGCACTGGGAAGCCATTCCCTGTGTCCTGTCCCTCCATGCCTTGGGAATTGTCTCTCTCCAGCTTTCCTGGGGCTCCTTCAGGCCCTGCAAGGCCACCCTGAGCTCACCCCAAAGCTTCTCCTCTGCAGGCTGAACAATGCCAGCTGTGCCAGCCTTTCCTCCCAGCAGAGCTGCTCCATCCCTCTGCTCATCCTGGTGGCCTTTTCAGCTCCTTTGAAAACATGGAAGAATAGTGCACAATCCAAAAAAGGACCTGACAAAACAAGGTATTATGATGGTATTGGTTTCCACTATTTTTGTAACAAACCCTGTGCTAGAAAGCCCTAAAATTTAGGAGCTCTAAAAAAAATGCAAAGAAAAATGACAGAATATCAAAATTGGATTTTACATTCAGAGACATCCCAGAGCATCTGGGAAATCAACTGTATTCCTGTTTTAGACAGAAAAGTTATTGAGGATGAAAAGCCTAGAGAAAAGAAATAAAAACCAAATCCTGACACACAGCCTAAGTCTTTGCTGCTTTATTCCACTGCAACTGGAATTGTTATTATTTCCCACATCTATTAAACTCTACTTATGGTTTTGCCCTCTTCAAATTCCCCCATTTATAACAACAGATTCTCTCCCTTTCCAAAGCATCTTTTTTTTTTCCATTCCAAAGAATTATCATCCATCCACCACTTCACCCAGAGCAGGAACTATGAAGTGTAAGCAAATGCTAATTATACCCCTTGTCAACAGAGTGATCATCACACTCCTTTCATACTGCTGTTTGCAAGGGTCAGGAGAAAAATTAAATGCTTGCAATCCTCCTAATGTCCTTTTCCATAGGAGGAGTTTCTTTGGAATTTGCAGCTAGCAGGAAGTGGATTTATTAAAGCTAAATATCAGCACGTCCATTAAAAAGTGAGTGAATTGATTACATTTATGCCATTTTTAAAAACTGGTCAGCACGTTACAGATCCCAGTCTGGAAGATGCACCCCAAGAGTTCCATTCTGATAAAAAACCTTTTAAACTGGAGCAAAGGCAGCTGAAACTGTTCCTGAGGAACACCACTGCAATAGGAAAAACCTTGGGGATTCAGGGCTCAGTGATGGACTTAGGAGAGCCAGAAATGGAATCTTTTTACCTGTCTCCATAGTAAGAATAGGGTTTTTCATTTCTAAATGTTGCAAATCTGTAATCTCTTTGGAATATCAGAGTATCCGCACCAAAAGAAGGCTGTCCTTCCTCAGTTGTATTCCCCTTTGGTTTTCCACCATGGAACTAATTGGATGTTTCTTCGCAGTCTTTGGAGAGAGACAAAATCATCCAGTCCCACCCTCACCCAGCAGCACCAGCATCACCCCAAACCCTGTCCCCAAGGGCCACATCCAGACTCCTCCTGAGCACTCCCACAGACAGTGACTCCAAACCTCCCTGGGCAGCTCATTCCAATGCAAAAA
>WEKY01039615.1:29695-76656 GCA_013390045.1 Picathartes gymnocephalus
CCCCCCTCAGTGCCCCTCCTGGCAGGGAGTTGTGCAGAGCCACAAGGTCCCCCCTGAGCCTCCTTTTCTCCAGCCTGAGCCCCTTTCCCAGCTCTCTCAGTAGAAAATTGCCACCCCTGAGTCCCCCCACCATGGGACCCCCTTGTATGCCAGCACCTGGAGGAGCAGCTTCCCACTCCTCCTCCCTGGCAGCTCCCTCTGCCCTGTGCAGTCAGTGCTTGGAATCAGCAGGCACAGGGAGCCCAGGAGGTCTCAGCAGCACCCAGATCCTCCCCAGCAGGGAGCTTGGCACAGCCTGAGCTGTAGGAAATTGGAAAGAGCTGCCCAGGGAGCTTTGGAGTGCCCATCCCTGCAGGTGCCCAAGGAAGGGCTGGAGGTGGCACTCAGTACTCTGGGCTGGGGACAAGGTGGGCATCGGGCACAGGTTGCACTCCATCATCTTGCAGGTCTTTTCCAACCTTAATGTTCCTCTGATTCTGTTGAATAGCCTGTCCTGGAGTTTACTGCATTACAGAGACAGCTTTTACTTTTTTTTTTCTCTCTCTGATCCTCTCTGAGGCCTCTGTGAAAGCACCAGGCCACTTCAGCAATGAGCACTTGGACAAAAGCCTCACCTCCAGTGAGCAGGGACAGGACCCAGGGAATGGCTGGAGCTGGGGCAGGGCAGGATCAAGCTGGATATCAGGGTGTTCTTCCCCCAGAGGGAGCTGGGCACTGCCCAGGCTCCCCAGGGAATGGGCACAGCCCCGAGGCTGCCAGAGCTCCAGGAGGGTTTGGACAGTGCTGCCAGGGATGCCCAGGGTGGGATTGTTGGACGGGTCTGGGCAGGGCCAGGAGCTGAACTCAGGATATTCTGTGATTCTACACAGGTTGCCAAGAATCCAAAGTGTCCAGGTCAAGCTCATCCCGTGCTTTTGGACCTGGCAAGTTGAGAACTTGACCAAATAAAACTGGATATGAAGCCAATACTGGGCCCAGCATTAAGTGCCTGGCCAGGCCAGAGATGCCATGGACAGAATTCCAGTCCCCTGTTTGTCCACAGATCCTGGCTTTCCACAGGAAAACAGAGTGTAGATGTGCACTCCTATGGATACAGGCTGGTTCTCCAGCTCCAAGTCACTTGACCAGAGGCCAACAGTTTCATTTTATTCTAAGTAGGAAGAGAACCCAACAGAAGGACTGCAAACAGTGACAGCTTTATGAGGAGGTGGAGAAGAACAAATGCTGGGAGTCTTTTTAATCAAAAGGTCAAAAAGGTCTTTTAAAATTACTGGATCTGATGCACAGCATAGTATGGCTCTGAAATGTCACTCTGCCGCTCCTGACTAAGCCACTACTTCCCCTAGACTAAATTCCAGGCCAGCTTTATTTGCATTAATGATCCTGGGATAACACCACAGAAGATTAAATGTGTTCAGCCTGCCAAAGAGAGGGAGAGTTTTGTGAACAACACTGAGCACTGTTTTTCCCCTACCAATGTGGGGATAATATAATATATTTCTGCCTCCTACAAACACACCGGTGCACTCAGCTGCAGTTTTTAGCTCCTGTTATTAATTTTGTCTGGACCAAATAACACCAGCACAGTCAAACTGGACTGAGAGGATGAGCAGGGTGAGTGAGGAATTGGTTGATTAGTTCATTGATTCCACAGGAAAGCTTTACCAGACACTAGTCGTACTACTGCTAAACATAAAAGCAAATAATCAAGACAATTGCATGAGGAAGAAAGTGAAAGCCAGCGAGCCAGGCAATTTGTTAAAAGTGTTCACAGAAGGAAAGCAAGATGTTTCCCATTTAGCCACAGCATCCCTGCAATAGGAGCTTGTACTTCATTTCCATGTGAATGGCACCGAGGTCAGATTGCCTGCTCGGGTCAGCCTGAAATCGGTTGTAACTGGTGGGCATTTATCGCATCAGCTGTTATTCGTGGCTTGGAGAGGTTGCTCTGTGTACGAAGACAGAGCTAATAAACACGTTATGGGGGGAGGTGTAGTGCCCTGGGGGCTGCCCTGTGGCAGCTCAGGCCATCAGCTCCTTGTGTGCGTCAAACCCAAATTTAAGATTAACTTCGAAACAGGGTTGCAGCTTCCTTGGTACCCACACAAATAACACTCAGCACGGGCTGTTCCACCTTTCCTTTCTCTTTCTCCACCTGTGCTGTCCCGGGGTGCGTGGGGAAGAGCTTTGCCAGCAGGTCAGGGGGGATGCTGCCCCTGTGCCCAGCCCTGGGGGCACCTCTGGGCTGCTGTGCCCAGCTCTGGCTCCTCAGCACAGCAGGGCCAGGGAGCTCCTGGAGCGGGGCCAGCGGAGGCTGCGGGGCTCAGGAAGGGCCTGGAGCATCTCGGTGCCCAGGAAAGGCTGAGGGAGCTGGGGCTGTTCAGCCTGGAGAGGGGACACAGCTGCGAGGGGCCCTGAGCCCTGGCTGTCCCTGGCTGTCCCTGGCTGTCCCTGGCTGTCCCTGGGCGCAGGGAGGGCTCAGGGCAGGGCCCAGGCTCTGCTCCAGGGCCCAGCAATGGCACCAGAGGGACGGGCAGGGACTGAGCCCAGCAATTCCCCTGCACAGGAGGCACAACTTCTTTATTGTGAGCGACCAAGCACTCGAACAGATTGTCCAGAGAGGCCGTGGAGTCTCCTCCCTGGGGATATTCCAGAGCCACCTGGACACACTCCTGTGCCCTGTGCTCTGGGATGGCCCTGCTGGAGCAGGGAGGTGGCACCAGGGACCCACTGTGGTCCCTTCCAGCCTGGCCCATCCTGTGGCTCTTTGACTCTGAAGGTCCATAAGTGACATTCTTTTAGAGGTGATCTCTGAGTCCCTAGCAGGCCTAGGTGCCCATGCAGCAGGAATTCTCTTTGCTCCCAATCCCCAGCTTATCTAACCTCAAAGAATCTTGCTGGAGACGCTCTGCTGTAGCTCTCTTTAGAGTCCCTGTATGTACACAAGAATGAGAAGTGTGAGGAGCCCAACATCTCTTATTACATAACAATCCACAGAAAGTTCTTAGGCCGTTATCTTTTTTTATTCCAACATTAGCAGAGGTTTAAAGAGAGTGGAAAAACCCTCTCTATCCAGGCCACCTTCCCAGTGCTGTGAATGTGAGCAGGTAAATCCTACTCGCTCCCTCCAACCCTCTCCACTGGCAGAGGCTGTGATTATATAAAACAGTGTTTTCTCCACTTCACTTTGGTCCTGCTGATCATTTCAGCTTCCAACACAAATCCTGATTTACAAACTCGCTGCCCTGTTGGGCTCCAGAGGGAAACAGTAGGTCTGGGGCTGTGTCCAGCAGCCAGAGGGAAATGTTTGTTCTGCTGCTGCTCCCTGTTGCCGGCTTGAGGAAGCATCAGATAAAAAATGTCTCTGATGTAACTCCATGTACAGTACAAAATACCAGTCTCACAAACTGGAGGAGGAGTAACAGCCCCAAAATAAAGGGTTTAGTCACCATTTCAGAGCTCAGCATCCAGTGGAAAAAAAACCCTGTGTTTGTATACAGAAAAAAAAAAAAAAAAGAAAAAAGAGAGGTTTCTGTGCATCTCCCCCACTCCTCCTGAAGGCACATTCCTTGTTTTGTGTTCCACACACCTCAAGTCCTCACTATTCATTTCACACATGATTCCCACACATTCTGTGTAGATGGAAATAAATGTCCATGTGTTAACACAAAGGAGATCCGTTTTGGGATACGTGGAGGTGTGAAAGTCAGAAACAAGGTTGAAAATTCCATCCAGCCTTTGGAAGATCATAATAATGATCACAGAACCACAGAGTCATCAAGAGACATTCACTATCATCCAGTGCCACCCCAGTGCCACCAGCATCCCCCCAAAGCCTGTCCCCAAGGGCCACATCCAGACTCCTTTGGGACAATCCCACAGACAGTGACTCCAAACCCCCCTGGGCAGCTCATTCCAAGGCCTGACCACTCTGCCAGGGAAATTTTTTTTTTTAATAATCTCCAATCTGAACCCTTCTTGGTGCAATTTAAGACCATTTCCTCTCGTCCTTTCTCTTGGGATACGGCAGAAGAGACCAACCCCCACCTCACTCCATGTCTCCCCAAAGTGAGAATCCAGCTCTAAACTGGAGGATTTCCCCCTCTTTTCCACACAGGCTGTGGCCAGGTAACTCTCAGCCACAGTGACCTTTCCACTGCTGATATTGCAAAGGATTTCTCTTCTAAAGCTTCTCCTTTAGGATGATTCCAGATGTGCCTGAAAGTTACACTGTGACAGAGACTATGGGGAAATTTAACAGAAAAAATCTTATTTACTAAACATAATATTCTAGCTTAAAATCTACATATTTTCATCAAACTACGTGAATATTTTTAAACTAAACAGATTTTCTAAAGGGGAAAATAGAGATATTATATACTAAAATATTGTTATATTGGTGGGTTAGATTAATAAAGAAATTCAGGTGATATTCCCAAGAGTCAGTGAGAGTAAAGACCCTTCCTACCTCTCCTTCATCTTTTCCTCACTCCCATCAAGTAAAAAGACAACCCAAGTTCAAATCATGCCTTTGCTTCACTCCAAAGGTAAATCCAAGATTTCTCACTCCAGGCCTGTGTGACGTGGAGTGAGAGGGAACACGTTTTATACACAGCCTTTGCTCCTCCATTCGTCATTTTTTCTGAACACTGGATATAAACCCAAACTGTTATTATTTATAGCCAGTAGAATTTGTTGGATCTTATTTTTAATTGCCAGATATCCTGGAAAAAATCCCATCTGCATCAATCTGAGGACATTTTCCATTTTTCTGCTCAAGCACTGATCTGAAAGCCAGTTGTTTACAAAATCATGGTGTGAGGCAAATTAGGATGTCTGAAAAGAACTGCTCAGAATAGATATATGCTCTGATAGAATTGCTTGGAAATTTTGATTTTTGCCAATAAGTTCTTTGTGTCCATCTTGCTCATTGCTGGCTAATTACCACCTTTGCAGACAATCTACATGGTTAGATCTCCTTGGAAACTAGCAAGGCTAGGAAAAAATAAATGTAAGACTCTATGTTTGAACCCAGAAATTGTTTTTTTAGCACTGAATTAGGGCCAAATCATCTCTGATGCCAACTGATCACAGTATTTACATGAAAAACATTCTCTCAGAAGAGAGGCAAAGTATCTTTCTTAGTGTCTGTCCACTTATCATGGACCCCCTGTTAACATTGGAAAATGTGTCCATGGCTTCAGAAAGAGAAATGTGTGTATTGGACAGCTGGGAAAATATTTTAAAAAATATAAAAATGCTCTCCCATGCCATGAGAGAGGGAGCCCATCAGCCTGGGGATCCTTTTCCCACTTATTCCTGTGTAAACTGGCATTAGAGCCCTTGGAGGGTCTAACCCAGTCTATTCAAAGACCTTTTCTATGCTTTAAGCTGAACGAGGGAAGGGTTACGGGGAAGGACTTGATCCCTGGGAGGGTGGGGAGGCCCTGGCACAGAATTCCCAGATTTGCTGTGGCTGCCCCTGGATCCCTGGCAGTGCCCAAGGCCAGGTTGGACATTGGGGCTGGGAGCAGCCTGGGACAGTGGGAGGTGTCCCTGCCCATGGCAGGGGTGGCACTGGATGGGCTTTAAGGTCCTTTCCAACCCAGGCCATTGTAGGATTCAATGGGTTTGCCAAACTTCCAGATTTCCTGATGTTATCCAAATCCACAGCCTCCCAGGGGGAACAAGCTTTGGCAGCCACTACCTGCTGTTAAAGGAAAATTTACTTGCTTTAAAACAACAACAACAACAAAATTAGCTGTTTTAAAACCAAATTCATTGTGTGAGATCCAAGGGATTTTCCATTCTCTGCCTCTATGTCAACGCTTTCAGCCTTCACCTTCTTTAGGCTGAATATTCCAGGCTTTCCTTAACATTTATTTGATGGCCACTGTTAGACCATCCAGGTGGGCTCTCATGGTGCTCGGGCACCAGGGAAGGCAGAAAAAGCCCCATCAGTCCCTTCAGGTTGAACACCAAGAGGAATTTCCTTATGGAAAGGGTGCTCAGGCCTTGGCAGGGGCTGCCCATGGAGCTTTGGAGTGCCCATCCCTGGGGGTGTCCAAGGAAGGGCTGGAGGTGGCACTCAGAGCTCCGGGTTGGGGACATCGGGCACAGCTGGGACTGCATGATCCTCGAGGTCTTTTCCAACCCTAATGACTCTGAGATTCCATGATCATTCCTAGAAAAACATTTCCATTCTGCCACTGGCCTCCACCTCATGGATGGGCCTTTGAGGTTTCTTAAATGGTGTAGTGAGTAATCTTAAAAAAGAAGAAAAACAGAAATCTTCCCAACACACAGCCCAATTTGTTTGCAAATGTTCAAGCCTTATTTCATGCACTGAAAGCTGCTCTGAAGCAGCCAATGTCTATTTTTACCACCTCAGTTCTCCATTTAATTTTGGGTTTGGATGCACAAGAAACATGTTCTTGTTACGAGCCTATTCATTTATCCAAAGCTCCCCTCTGTGGGCTCAACATTCTTGTTTACTGTTTTCTCTCTAAAAGGTCAGCTCCTTTATCAACTATTTCTCTAAATGAGTCTGTACCTGTCTAAAAAAGACATGAAATTCACATTTCAGTGCAGCACATTCCTTGTCTCACGTAGCAGCTCTAACAAGAGCAATCTGTATTTCTGCTGTCCATGGCCACATCCCTGAAAGGCAGCTCACTCATTTCACTTTCCCTACACAACTCAGGAGAGATGGAAAAAGCAGAAACTCCCCTTTTTCTCTCAAGACATCTGAAGGCTACGAAAGCTTTGAATTATTTGTGCTCCTGCTGAGCTTTGCCAGCTCCAGTAAGGATAGATGGACTTCGCAGGCTGAATGTACCATCGAAAATCTCAATTATTTAAAAAAAATATAACCCCAGAGCAGCCTGTTCTGGTGAGATCCATCCATACAGTAGAAATAAAACATAATGCCACAATAATATTTTATTTTTATGTTAAAGTCTCCATTCAGCCACCCAGAATCAAAGGCCATCAAGACTCCCTCGGATATTTGCAAGAAATTGCATGTTGCAATCTGGGATAATGGGAGAGTCCAGCACTGCCAAGTCTTTCTACTTTTTCCAAAAGGTTCCAGTTAGGCCTCAAAGGACCTTATTTTTAGAGAGAAAACTGGTGACTCGTGCATGGAAAAATCCTGGGGAATGATGGATTATTTTTAGCCAGATTAGAAAAACATACAGGAAAAATCAAGGGCAATCAGAAAGTCTTCTGTATTTTTTAGCAAAGTAAGAAAAACAAGCAGAAACCCCCTACTTCACCCAAAATAGGGATTACAGAATTTTTCATATAATCCCTCCATTTTGAGTTTATTTAATCCTTCTGAGCAACTTTGTTTCCTAAGTTGGGTAAAATATTACTGTGAAAAAGAAGTGCAAATCTGAATTATGTAACTCTTGTTAAAAGTACCAAAACTTCAGCATTTCACAGCCAAAAGAAAACGTTTTCAAAAGTCTGAAATTATATGTATTTTCCCTTTTAAAATATTTTGAAAAATGCTGTTGGTCAAATCAAATCCAATTTACAAAAATATTTCTGTGCTTCTAATTCTTTCTTTTTCACTACTTATATCTCTATAGAAAAGGATAATGGCAATTAGAGCAATTATAGCAATTTCACAGCAACTCCTAGGAGATTTTTTCAAGCAAATTTATAGACCTATTTACTTTATGATGTAGCTTAAGTGAAATAGCACAGTAAATGATAATTTAGAAACCACTGAATTGCTTATTTTAAGACAAAATGTTGCTATTTGTTAACATGGAAATTTTGTTTTTGTGGTTTTAACTTATATTTCCACTCTTGTTAGGTCTGATATTGTCCTTGCCAGAATACATCTTTGAACAACTTCTTAATGGGTGTCAAATGGGTATAAAATCCTGTGGAGCCGATGCTCATTGCAGAAAAAATATGAGGTTTTTCATTCAGATTAAACAAAAAATAAGAAAAAAATCTGGATTGAAACCGAACATATGTTTACTCAAACTTTTACTTAAAAATAAAAAGCATGAGTTGAGTCAGTTTTATTCCCTTGCACTCCAATTGTTTTGTGGACAAACCCACCAAGTCTGACCTAAACTAAGCTGTGGTTGAAGGTGGAAATCTCTACATGGAAAATGAGAATCAGGCAGATGCAGCCTGGAAAATCCAAGCACACAAAGCAGGAGCAGGGCTTTTTCCTTTCGAAGGTACTTCACAGGGACATGGAGGGGAATAGTGATTTGTAGAAATATTTGACTGGAGCTTTGGGAGCAGCAGCACTCATGAAAAAACAGAAACATTTCTTGTAGCTCCCTCTTCCAGAGATGGATTTCTTGGTGCCCAGCGGTGTGGTTAACTCAGCCTGTTTTCATGACACTGGCAGGAATTTAGTATTTGTGAGGGCTCCAAAATCTCACTGAAGATCTGAAAGAGATCTGAAAGCCTAAATACCAACCACAATTTCAGAAGTGATTCAGAGGAGGCCAGACAGGGTGATGGATAAGGCTCATTTCCTTAGGAAACATTGCTGAAGTACCATTATGAACTTATCATTTCCAGGTTATCAAAACACCACAGCCTGAGACAAAACATTGACCCAGATGAAATTATGAAGGTTTTCAAAAATTTACTTTTTTCTAAATGTCACTTTTAGCCTGATTTCTCAGTTATTTTCTCCTCTGCAGTCTATAAAAAGGAGGAAATCATCAGCAAGAAACCAGGTCTTTGTATTTCACTGACTTCTTTTGGCAGGGAAAGGGGATGAAGGCCTAATTATCTAGCTTAAAGAAAGCAGTCAAAATCCCAGTATCACCTGCAAGAATGGAGAAGGAGAAGCATGGAAAGAACACAAAAGCTGTTGAGATAAACTAATTGTAAGAGGGGTAATTACCTGCCCCCTGAGATATTCTTTGAGGCAGCATTTGGATGCCAGAGTTTGGGTTTGAGCCTTAGGCCACCTCAACCAACAGAAAACTGTGAATATCCACCAAGTCCCCAGCACGAGGGACAGCAGAAGCCACAGAAATGTTGTTTCCCCAGCATCCATGTGAAACATGTCAGTAATTTTTCTTCTCAAGTGTGTAAAAATTAAAGTCCCACCTGATTTTTGTAAAAGGGGGAGGATACTGCTCTCCTGAAATAGAAGCAAAAGCCATCAAAATCCTCCTTTGACTGCAGGGAAGTTGTCAAGAAAGAAATCGCCATTACCAGTTTTAAAAAGTAATTATAATCCTTCTCTGTTTCAATTTTTCCAGTCTTTTCAACCCCTTCTTTAGTGCAACAGTAATAGCAGCAAGAAAAACAATATGCTTGGGCAAAGTCTGTGACCTGGGGGCAGCCAGATTGGATGAAAACTGAATAAGGAAAAGAATATAATTTCAGGGGGGAGGTTTCTGACATTTTTTCATTCTTCTTTCAAGAATTGGAGGGCAGGAGAAATCACATATCTGTACTCCAAAGCTGTTCTGTTCCCTGTAGTCCGTATTTTTGGGGAAAACAAACATAGGAATTGACAGTTCTTCATAGCTCAAACACCTCATTTTTACCGATGGGATTTGAGCTGTTCTCCCAAAATATTGCTGCCCAAGGAAGCTGCAAAATCAGTGTCCAAGTTCAGTCAGGAATGTGTGAATATTTCTTTGCATCATAGCAAACCCACACCCGACCCAGGTCACCAGCACCGGGGCTTTCCCCAGCCAGTGACCATTCTGACCTAGGGAAAGGTTATTCAGTGTGAATAATGTTCTGCAGAGCAAACGTGAGCACTCTCAAAGTCACCTCAGATCCTCTAACCTTAAACTGACCAGATCCAAGGTCTTTATCAACACAGAAAATCTCTGTTCCTTTTGGTAGGAATGTGCTAGAAGCTCTTGGCCTTGGTCCTCAGCCTCAGACCATTGCATAAGTTATTGGTTTCACTCGACTGCTTCAGCATCTTGATTGAATCAAGTCCTTCCTCTCTGACCAAAAATATTCCTCTCCATCATTCCTCTGCCTTGTATTTCTGAGAGTTCATTGATCAAAGCGAAGGAGCTGTCAGAGTGTGTTGGTGTAGTCAAGGTGGTTCCAGAACCTGCCCAAGGAGCTCTATGAATATTCAGGCACAAGGCTGCCTCAAGGTTGTTCAGCAACGCAGGAAAATATTGAATTTGGCTATGCCAAGGATGCAGATTCTAGTAAAAACACCCTGACTTCAGGGGGAAAAAAAAGGGGGGGAAAAGGACAGGAACAGGGTTGGGATAGAAAACAGCAAGGAGAGAGGGGCTGGCTTCTCCTGCCAACATGAAAATTGGTGACAACAACTCCTTCGGGGGGGGGCATTTCTCTGCTCTCTGGTGACCTAACTGAACAACAGACTTTGACAAGCTGCCTGCCTTGATTCCCAAACTTTTCCCATGCTGGAACATGCACCAGCCCCACCACCAAGCTGACTCCATCTACAATGTTAAATAAAACCAGGAATTGTTGTGCAGCCTTGAGACCAAGCAGTACAGGATGGCCATGTCACCCTGCAGAGCACCTGGCCCTGAGTCTTCTGGAGACTTTCTCTTGATTTTAAGACATAATTATTTTATTAACAGTGATTTGTGGTTTTTTTGTGGGTTTTTTTGTTTTGTTTTGTTTTGTGGGTTTTTGTTTTTGTTTTTGTTTTGTTTTGTTTTGTTTTTTGGGTGGTTTTTTTTGGGGTTTTTTTTTTTTTTTTTCACGAGAAAATTATCTGGAACAAGGTGAGGTCTGTTTTGCAGACCGGGGGTTTATGTTGCTTTAAGCAGGGGTGGGATGGGAGCCTGTGGAGGTGTCTGAGGGAGCCAAGGTGGAACTGTGTTGGCAGATAAGAGTGAAAAAAGCCAAATCTGATTCAATCTCATCCATGCTGCTGAATGGAGCACATCCTGTCTCCCAAACCATTCCCAGGTATTTTCTCAGAGCACTAATTGGGCCAAAGCCAAAACAATCAGTTTGCTAAATTAACAATGCAATCACCACTGGACAGGGTAGCCTAACTCCTATTTACACTTCCAGAAACAACCAGGAGAACTCCCCAGATATCAGAGATATTGCATAGCAAAGAATTAAATGAGTCATAATTATCAGTGTGAAATGTTTGGGCCAGAATTATCTCCACAAAATAGCTCAGCTGATCTGCTCTTTTTGTTCCCAGACTTTTCAGTTGGGAAAATTTTAATGGGAAAAAATCACGAGAATCTCTTCTCACAAAAGTTGGGAATACTCTTTTTCCATGTAATCAGTAAAGAGACTACATGGAGAAATCAGGATTTAACCAGCCCTCGTGCAACTTCTTTAGAAGGCTGAGCTCATATTCAAAAAAGAAAGCTGCAGAGAAGATGAAGCCCTACTCTTCTCAGAGGTGTGGAGGGAAAAGCAAGGAGCAATGAACACAAGCTGCAGGGAAGGAAATTCCAACAGGATGCAAACAAAACCAAAAAAAAAAGTCCCCAATGTGACAGAGAAAGTGCCGGGACAGGGCCCAGAGAGGCTGTGGACTCTCCCATCCTCAGCCTTGAGTAGGGTAATCCAGAATCCCAGAATCCCTGAGGCTGGAAGAGCCCTCCCAGCCCACGGAGTCCCAGCTGTGCCCGATGCCCACCTTGTCCCCAGCCCAGAGCACTCAGTGCCACCTCCAGCCCTTCCTGGGACACCTGCAGGGATGGGCACTCCAAACGTCCTTGGGCACTCTGTGGAAGTTGGTTCTGTGTTGAGCAGCACATTGAAGCATTCAGAGATTCCTTACAACCCAGAATATTCGCTGATTTAAGCAGATTTTTGAATTAATTTACTTATTATTTCTAGCAGTGAAAGCATATAAACACCATTGAAAACTGGTAACAATAAGGTCAATACACGTCTTTCATGTTTTCTCCTTTTCCCGGTACACCCCACAGAGAAGAAAAGCTTAGTTCTTAGTAAATCTCTGAAGAAATAGTTCAATAGCACAAAAATTTTAGTATTTGGACATGTGATAGCAACAGGCAGGAATAACTGGAATTGAGTAACTGGAAAAAGAAATCTCAGGGGTCACGTCAGGCAAGGACACCTTGCAGCAAGTCAGGGGACACGTCTGACCCAGAGGCATCCAAGGGCAAATGTGTGGCCAGGATTTGCAGCTGCTGAGGCCTGGCTGCACCATGAGCCATCAGTGATCCCTGTTACCCCTCTGGCAGCACCTGGCACTGGTTTGGCACATGGAAATACCAGAGAAGAGCCCTGCCCTGGTGTTGCCAGGTGCCACAGCTCAGGCTGGGACACCTGGGCTCTCTCTGCAGCTGCCCTTGCTCCGCTGCTGGCAGCAGCACTGACAATATGAAGCATTTCCCAAGTGCAAGAAGTGGTTTTTCTCAGCTTTGTCACTTTCTCAGAACAAACAGGGCTCTAAGGAGGCTGATTTCTGCAGTGGGTGTGGATAGGACAAGGACATTATGGAATCATGGAATTATAGAATGGTTTGGGTTGGAGGGACCTTAAAGATCCTCCAGTTCCATGGGAAGGCAACCTTCCACTAGACCAGGTTGCTCCAAGCCCTGTCCAAGAAATATCTTCTCTCAATCTCCAGCTCAAGCTTTTCTGGGAGCCAAAAACCTGGTAAAAGATTAATCAGACAGGAAATGCCTCCTTATTCCAGAGATCTGTGTTCAGTGCTGGGCCTTTGCTCTAGAGATGGCTCGGAATTAACACTGCCGCCAAGAGCTCAGACTTCAGGTAGCAAACACGTTTCACAATCCAATTTGGGACCCACAGCCTCATGAAAAGTTGAAGATGTTGATAATCATCTGTCTCTGAACATCTTTGCAGCTTCACAACGTGCAGCCTTCTTCCACTGCCCCATAAATGTTACCCAGCCAAGGCTGTTCGGCTTCCCCGTGATTCAAATGAAGATAAATTTAGCAAAGCAGATGTAAAAACAGCATTCTGGAGCCTTCAGTGGTAAATTCTGCAATGAAGTTGGTTAGAATCCAAGGCAAAAACTACAAGGTCAAATGCCTCCCAAAAATGGAGTCATGTGTTTTGAAATTTGAGTTATCAGCTTCATTTTCCACCCTCCGTAATAAAAGGGCCAAGAATCAGGAATGAATGGAAATGTTTGTACTGCAGAGACACAAAGTGTTACTCAGACTGATTTCTTGCAGCTGTACAGGCTTCAAAGAAATGAAAATAGTAGAATATTTTTTTTTATCAAGTTGGATTAGAAGGCAGTGATGAAGCAGGTAATGTGAAAAAAACAAAGTATCATCCTTATGGTCTCCTTTCTAATCATAAATATCTCTCATTTCATGTCTTTTTTGGTGAAAGTTTCTGCTGAAATAAATCTCAGCCACATGCATGCTCCCTCTGAAATTAGATTTATGATTCCAAGGGTGCAAAGAAATAATTTGGGTCTTGAGGAGATTTGCCAAGTCAGTGTTTATTGAGCACTCCAACATTTCAAAGCAAGGCCTAGCAATGCTTCCAGCTGAGTGAATTGACAATATTGCATTGATTTCAACAGTGCAGGACCTGATCCTAATTCCTGTCTTTTTCAGGGAATAGGATCCGTGCTCTGTGATAATGGCTGCTTACAGTTGTTAGCTGATCATAAAAGGCTTCACTTTTTTTCTGTAAACAAGATTCTTTCTCCTCATATCTGGTGCTGATGATGGCACCTTGCAGCGTGGATTATCTGGCTGGGCTCATCCCACAGAAAAATCCTCCTCTATTCCCAGAATTCCTGTGCCCTCTGTGCTCATCACAAACGAGATTTTGCAGAGCTCTGAAACAAAAACCAGCCAGAGGTGAGGAAAAACATTCCAAAATCTCTCCTTCCCTCCTCTCACTTCTTCCATGGCCAGCAAGAGGAGAAAGAGAGCGACCTGGATTTAGGGTGTTGAAGGCTACAAGGAATTCCTTGTGCTGTGCAAAGCCCCAGAACCCCACAAAAGGAGCCCAAAGAGCCACCAGGCACTGCCAAATATTCCACAGATGGATGCAGTGCCAGGGAGGTTTGGGAGCACAGCAAACAAGAGGTAAAACACTCAAATCTTCCCAAAAGCCAGCCTTGGACCTTAGAGATGCCAACACCTGCTTCACCTGAAAGGGGCCCTCATCCCACCAGGAAAGTGGGGAATGCAGAAAGGACTCACAGTGTCTGCTCAACACGTTTGTCTACATGCAGTAAAACCCACGAGAGCAATTTTTAGACTGTAAATTATTTTGGAAATCAGGGCATTTTCAATGAATTTGCACAGAAACTGTTCACAACTGTGTTACGGGAGTTAAAATCACTAAATTACAGTGAAACATCCACTGAACTTTCTAGGTCGGCTTCTGTTTCAGAAAGGTCAGATATAATTTGCAAGATTCTCAGCTGAAACCCCTCATTATTTTGCGGATCACACACAACCAAAATAGGCTTCCAGTACTTAAATTGGACAAGCAGGCCCTTCACATTCCTCCTTTTGGTTTGTGTTTGCACAGCACCACAACGAGATCTACCAAAACACACCAAAAACCTCATTATGAAAGATAAAATGATTGCTTAAGGGTTACATTGATGTTAAAGATAAAAATGATTGCTGAAGGGTTATATTGATGTGTTACATTCACAGCCTCAAAGGGAGGGAGCGTGTCCTGTCCTGTTTTGTTGTTGACATCGGTTCCATGTTGTTCTGCAGGTTCTAAATAAAAGGATGTTCTTGGAAAATCAGGATTGTGCCTTTCCAGCGCTGCTTTGGAGCAGACAAGAACGTGACAGCAACATTTGCTGCAATTTTAGTCAAAAAAAAAAATATTCTGAGCACTGGCACACAACCCTCTGCAGGGTGAAATTTCTAGAAAAGCCCTTGGCGTGGTTTGGACCAGTGCAGAACTGAGTACACACAAATCCTGGCCCCATTTCAGGACACAGATTATTCCTGTTTGGCAGACTGTTCGACATTAACCTGCCTGGAAAACAATTGCAGTTCAAAACTCCAAGTGTGGGCTGCCCCACTCTTGACCCTCCACACTAAATTATAGGCCTGGGCACACTTAATTTGCTAATTTGGCCACAGCCAGGACACGAGTGAACTATTCAGGGATTTATTTAGGAGATCTCCTTGTCATTTGCTGAGAAATCAAACAAATCATTGAAATCTCGTATGTCTTGTAGGTTTTGCCTAAGAGAGTAACCAAAGCAGATCATTTGAACAGAATCTTCTAAATTGGCCTAAATTGGCTCGTTACCTGGCTGTTGTGTTCAAACAAACATAATTTTTACTGGAACAGGAGGAAGAGTTCAGAAATACCTTTTTTGTTGTTGTTTTTGCAGTGCAGAGTAATAATATGTATATATTTTTGTCAGGAAGAAAAGCAGAGAGAGCAAAAATAGCTCTCTAGTGAGGCTGCTGCTACTCACTCCCCTGTCCCTGGGTCCATGACAGCCATCATGTAACCAAAAAGGAAAATTGGATGTAACAAACAGCAGAAGTTAATTGGGTTGATATCAAGTAAAAATATAATTAGTCAAAGTATTTTGTGGCAAAGGCGCTGACAGTCTGTGGCTGTTCCTCAGCCTTAGTGGTGAACAGGGATCCTGCCATGTGTTTAAAACTTATTCATCAAGCATTTCCATGGAAACACACAGATGCATAATCTTTGGATCACTTATTTCAGGAATTGCTGCTCCCAAAGTTCCCTCTGGAGCTAGAACTCAGTCCAGGAGAAAGTGATAAACTGTGATTCTGATCTAGAAACCTCTCCACAAAGGAATTCATTCATAGCAGGATTGGGTGAGGGAAAGGAGGAAAGGGCATCTTGAAAAAAAAAAAAGAGAAAAAGACAAAAAACTTGACCTTAATTTTTCCTCTCAGAGACTAAGGGTTGAGAAATGACAGCGCTGGGAAGAGCCTGGAGAGTTTATAAATGGCCAGATGCCCTCAGGAAGATTGAAATGTCTGCAACAGCATCAAATAAATGCTGTAATGAGAGAGACCTCAGTTACACATGGGGTTTGGTTGCCCAAAACTGCCCCCTTGCAAAGCCAGATGAGAATCAGCTCAACTACAACTTCTCCGGGTTGAGAAAAACCCTCCCACGTTGGCAATGTCACATCCCAATCCCACTTACTGTGACAGCAGCTCCTGGCTCCTACAAAACCTATGGACACTTGACAAAAGGTGGCCCTTCCCTGGTCAGGCTGGTTGTGATGCACAAATCCACAAGAAGCATTTGGAAAGCACCAGTAAGAATTTGCTGTCTGAATTAAAGGTGCTTCACTGCTCAAAGGACTTCCATAGGAAATAAACACTCTGTGCAAAAAAGTGGGAGGTGGGAGGGCAGCCCCGGATGTCCCTCCACATTCCTCCTGCTGCCAGGGATAAAATCAGCACCTGGGTCCCCTCCCAGGATAATTTCTGGTAAGAGATGCTCAGACAGGGAGGTTTGGGACATGATTCCCTTTAACAGCAGGGCCAGGAGTAAGGAATATTCTCAAAACCAACAGGACACTCCCACTCCTGGTCTCTGCATCCATGCCAGGCTCTGACTGGGAGGAGAAAGCAAATTATTCATAATGCCTGAAAGATAATGAACCCCTTTATATCAGCATTAGTAGCTTAACATAAAGCTTCAAAAGCCAGAGCCTTCCTGGGTTGTTCATAATTATTCGAGGATTCTGTTGCTGCAGTGAAATGATAACTCCTGTGGACTGGAATCTCCTCAGGCACAACAGAGAGTTGAGCACAAACATGGGAAGCCTTAACTTCAAATTTTCTGGCTTTGGCTTAAGTCTGCCTCACAAGGGCCCTGCAATGCCTTTTGACTGTGTTTTTTCATGCATTCCCCGGCATCAGGGATAATGCAAGCAGGCACTGACTGGGGGAGTTCATTCAGAGCTGAGGGCCCTGTGACACAGCTCCCAGTGCTGCCACTGCCATCAGCCCCGGTAAGGCTCTCCTGAGACACAGCAGCAACATGGGAAGGTGACAGGATGGGGTACACAGCCCTAAAACAGGGAATTGCTCTCAGATTCCGTGCTACTGTAGGGCTTTGAGACTTTCTTTGAAAGAGAAGCAGGTCAGGAGGAGAGACAACTGTGCCAGAACCCTCTTTTCCCCACTCTGGGTATTTCAATCACCCTTAAAACTCTACAAGGGTCTGGGATCTTTCTCCACAGGGATGAACCTGCACATCTTGAAAAAGCTACAGGTGCTGTGAGACTCAGGATCTGCTGCACAGCACGTTTCTAATACTGAAAAATGCTTTTAGAGCCACACTGACACTCTGAGAGCAGCCCCTTGTGCAACACTCCATAAAGAATGGTACAAAATCACAGCAGTGCTGCTTTTTAGATGGGATATTGGGAAGAAATCCTTCCCTGTGAGGGTCCCACCGAATTCCCAGATTTGCTGTGGCTGCCCCTGGTTCCCTGGCAGTGCCCAAGGCCAGGTTGGACATTGGAGCTTGGAGCAGCCTGGGACAGTGCAAAGTATCCCTGCCCATGGCAGGGGGTGGCACTGGATGATTTTTAATGTCCCTTCCCACCCAAACCATTCTGTGATTCTGTACTCAGAGTCAAGCACCTGGACAGACCCACCAGAAGACTTTTCCCTTTACAGTCTGGCAGAAGAATGACAGCAGCTAGCCAGAAGAGAAAGAATTAGGAATTCAAGAACTGAAATTCCTGCAGGAAGCCACAGAAAACAGAAGGATTTCAGTTAAGAACATTACCCCAGACCTCGCCATGTCCTCCATGCAAAACACATTCAGTTGAACCACTCTGCTCCTTAGTACTCTCTTTTTTTTCTCTGGGACATAACCATAATGAAGCTATTTATCTCCAAAGGCTGGGAAACTAGAAAAAAAAAAAGAAAAAGCCCAGATCATTAGAGGACAAGGTATACTTGAATCGAAGGCCACAGGCACAGTGAATTCAAATAAAATCTGAAGTACCGTTAGTTTTACGCTGCTGGGAGCAGGACACACAATTCCCTGTCTCATTATCAGCTAGACATCGATTTTCTGTGGAAGTGTGCTTGAATTGCTCTTGATAGATATTACAACTTTCCTTCAACAAGAGGGGGATTGGTTCTTTCTGAAAACTGTTGGCTCTTTTTTTTAAAAAAAAAATAAAAAAAACCCTTGTGCTTATTTGATACTTTCCCCACAGCAATGCAATTGATGGGAAAAAATATAGCTCAACAATAGCTCATTTTCTCTGCTCACCCCCAAGTGAATCAATTCCCTTATTTATATCTTTTATCTCTGTAAGATCTTTTTTGGTGCATAAAAAATTCCATTCATTAAACTGTAAAGGGGCGAGGGGCGATCTGCTTAAAACCCATCCTGCAGAATTAAAATATGGGCGTGGATAGGATAACCTGATAAGAAATGAGAGTTTGCTTTCATTTTATTTCTGTGTAGGAATAAACTGAGGGTGCTTGGTATCGTTTGATTTTTGTGTTAGCGAAGAACAAGTGCGATCACTTTATTGATTAACAATAGGGAAAAGTTATGTATTGAAAAATATTAAGAGGAATTTTTTGTTTTCCATGGCAGCCAACGTCCTGGAAGAAGACTCAATGGAGCAGGACATCGAGAGCCCTGTCACTTTCCACCAACCAAAGTTGCCCAAACAAGCGAGAGAGGATCTGCCAAAGAACATCAGCAAAGAATGCGCCAAGAGGAAAATCCAGAGGTACGTTCGGAAAGATGGGAAATGCAACGTCCACCACGGGAATGTCAGAGAGACTTACCGGTACTTGACTGACATCTTCACCACCCTGGTGGATCTCAAGTGGAGGTTCAACCTGTTGATCTTTGTCATGGTTTACACGGTGACCTGGCTCTTCTTCGGCATGATCTGGTGGCTCATTGCCTACATGCGAGGGGACATGGATCACATAGGGGACAGCACGTGGACCCCCTGCGTCAGCAACCTCAATGGGTTTGTCTCAGCCTTTTTATTCTCAATCGAGACCGAAACCACCATTGGGTACGGTTACCGGGTCATCACGGACAAGTGTCCCGAGGGAATTATCCTGCTTTTAGTGCAGTCTGTCCTAGGTTCTATCGTCAACGCCTTCATGGTTGGCTGCATGTTTGTGAAAATATCCCAACCCAAGAAGAGGGCAGAAACCTTGGTTTTTTCTACAAACGCAGTCATTTCCATGCGGGATGGGAAGCTGTGTCTGATGTTCCGAGTAGGAGACCTTAGGAATTCACACATTGTAGAGGCATCCATACGAGCCAAGTTGATCAAATCCAAACAGACAAAGGAGGGGGAATTTATACCACTCAACCAGACAGATATCAACGTAGGTTATTACACAGGGGATGATCGTCTCTTTTTGGTTTCACCACTGATCATCAGCCATGAGATTAACCAGCAGAGTCCTTTCTGGGAGATTTCCAAAGCCCAGTTGCCCAAAGAGGAGCTAGAAATTGTTGTAATCCTAGAAGGAATGGTGGAGGCAACAGGTAACATTTCTTATACTTTGTATAAGGTAAATGCTTTAATTTTAGCAAGGAAAAATCAGTGGTTTTGCTTCGTTTTAAAGGAATCACTTCCACGGTCGTTACATTTGAAAAAAGCGTCCGTTCTCTGGTGAGCTTCAAAATTAAAAGCATGCCCAGTTTAATTGTCTGTTCCATCTTGCCTAACGGAATTAGTGTTGTTTCTGCTCTGTTTGGAAAATGGGATAGCATCTCTCATTTTCTAAATTTTTCACAGCATGTCACCCCGTTATTTGTCATTCTATTGCAGGAGCAGCTCAACCACAGGGACCTTGTGGGATAAAATTGCTTAGGAAAAAGAAAAAAAAAAAAAATTCAGTGCAAAACTCTGTTTGTGATTAATGTGGAAGCACCATGGTCCTGCTGCTTCCAATCACCCCTGGGTACCTGCAGAACAACTGCCAGCCCTACCTGTGGCATTCCAAGGCTGTTTGGATCCAGTAGGAAGTGATGATGTGTTCAGTTCTCTCTCTTTCTTTGCTTGCTTGTTTTGCTTGGTTTTTTGTTTTTGACTTGTAACATGGGGCTTGTTCCACTTTAGCTCACAAAAGCTCTTGTCTGATTTTGTATTTCACTGGGGCCCCCACAGGAGTGCACAGAACACTGGAAGCTGGGATGTCTAAAACAAGGAATGTTGTGTCACCGGAGCCTTGTGGAGATGCTGGGTGGTTGTTACCTGCAATTACGCAGCAGAACAGCAGAAACCACTTGGTGCAGAGAAAAAAAGTGCTTGAATTTCACAGCAAATGCACCACTAAAATAATGGTTCTTTTTTGTATTAAAGTCAGAATGATAGGAGGGTACTTTTATCTGTGTTTTAGAAGCCAGAGGTGTTTTCTTCCTGCTAATAACAGCATCAATGCCTGAAATAAGTAAATATAATCAGCACAAGGGAATGGTGATTACAAAGTGAAGATTTCGTGTGCTTGGGGGAGGAGAAAACACTGATTACAGAAATATAAAAATGAGATTTGCCATTTTTCCCCACAACAGCAGCAAAACCCAGGGAAGTTTGAGCACGTGGATTCCACAGCTCTGACAGAGGCACAGCCTCTCCAACCCTGACTCATGTTTTGCAACTGGAGCCTGGAAATAAAGAGCAGTCTCTTACTAGAACTTGTGCGTGTGTGTTTCACACATCTATTATGTGGTGTCAGAAGAAAACTGCATTTGTCACCATATAATAAACGTGTGAGACAAAAATGGAGCAAGGAGGAAAAAAAAAAAAAATCAAAATGAAAGGAACTTGGCAGGGAATTTGAAGTGGCAAATGCAAGGCTTCCAAATTTTCCAGGAAGTAGGTGGTACTGAAGAGAAATCAAGATGAAATGTTTAGTGCTCCTGATCCGTGCAGTAGGCACCGAGATTTCAAACATCTGCATCACCTTCGGGTGAGACAATGAGGAAATTGCTGTTTGTTCCCTGAAACCATCCTGAGCTCTCGGAATTGCAGCTGAAGGAGCTTGACATCCCAAGGGGGCGGGGGATATTTTCAGGTTTGCTGAACACCGTGTTTTCCAGCAAAATGATTGGCAAGTAATGGAAGAATAAAAAATGTCTCACCAAAACCACCTACGAGTTCAAAAGACAGAATATTTCTGCAGTGCAGCAAATGTAGATTTCTTGGTTTAACCTCATTTTCACCCCTGCACTCCCCCAGGGCTCTCTGGGAGAGTGTTCTTTGCTGCTCTGGCCTGACCATCTCTCCCACTCAGCCATCACAAAATCCCCTCAGACTGCTTGGGCTGGCAAAGTTTGAGATAAAAATCAAATCTGTCATTATCTCAAACCTTTCCAGTCCGTATCAAAGGAAGAAATGAATGCAGTGATTTGAAAACCCACAGAGGATATCCAGGATTAAAGAGTTACCCCTGCACTGGTTGGGTGCATTTCCCCTTTTAAACTGCTCTATTTGGGTAGAGTCTCCTGCTGAGCGAGATATGAGCAGAGGGCATCAAATAATGTCAGAATTACCAGCACGATTTCTAAAACATATCTGTGCAGAAGTAGCTGCTTGTGCTGTCCTTTGACCCCATGCATTGAGTGATTTGTGTTGAAGGTGCAATCAGGCCAACCTCCTACCAAAACTAGGAATTCTCACTCTTTTAATTTACAAATACTTACAAGTTGCATCCTGGCAAACACTGAAAGCCAATTTAGGCGGTCAAATATTCACATTTCCTTCTTCCACCTGATGCAGAGTGAGCGCAGCAAAAGAAGCTGCTGGCAGCAGCAAAGTCCAGCCTCTCATTCCTGCCAGCAAAGTCATGGAATGCAGAGTTATTAAAGCTGGAGCCAGGAAAAGGTGATGTCACCTGCAGCAGTGCCCTCATTTAGTGTCATTGCTGGGATCCAGAGCAGACTGAGGTCATCAGATTGTGTCATCCCTCAGAAAAGCCACGCCCAAGTTTGACCAGGGAAAACGATCCTTTATTTATTTTTAGAGCTTCCCCCCTCTGACAGCAGTTATTGCTTCAATGAGAAATAAAAATGGGAAGTTATGAGTATAAACGTTTGCTATTGTTGTTATTAATTATTGCTATTATTCTGTTCCGAGTTTCACTGAACAGGTAAATACATTTATAATACTTTCCACCTTCAGGGCTCCAAAACCACATCTATCTGTTGCCTGAAACACAATTTTTACAGATTGTCATGGGAATTCTGCTTTGTGTGTTAGGACAGGCAATTAAGAATAATGCATTTTATTAAATGACATTAAAATAATGAACCAAACTAAAATTCAAGGACTCCTTAATTCCCCATGGAAGTGTTGCCATAACTTCCTGAGATGCCAAAAGAAGTGGATGTGTCCTTACTAAGGCAGATAACAAAAGATTATCCCAGAGAGAATCCCTACACTTTGGTTATTCCCATTTTTTCCACCATGAAGATCACTTAGAGGGCAGAATCCTCAGCAAGGCATTTTCCAAAAACATGAAGTCAATCTGATTCCTTCATCCAGCACCCTCAAACACTCAAAATAAGGCTGTTTTTAAAAAATATTTGTTATGGATCCTTTCAATATGCAATTTTGTTTATTTATTTACGGCATTAAAAAATATCTTTTTTGCATTCAAAGGATAAAACTTTGGTAAAGATTTATCTCTGTGCTTTTCCTGATGGTGGTGCTCCTCTGTCAAGTGTCCAAAAACACCGATTTTGTGACAACAAAAGCACATTAGGCTGCCATGGAACCACTGAGGAGCATCCAGGAATGGGGGCAAAAATCCAACCAAACTTCACTGCATCTGGAGGACATATACGGTATTTCCACATTTTGCAGCCTCCATTTCCCAGAGTTTTAAATTTAAAATAATCTACAGTTAGGAATATTTTATGATAATTAAATCCTAGCCATAAGGCTTAAAATTTTTAAGCCTTTTTCACCTGGTGAAATGTATTTTTAAGGGAAGTCTTATCATCATAAGCCAAGTAGGTATTTTAAAAAATCAAGCAAGAGCTGCAAATGTATAATTCTTATAAGGAAATAGAGCCATAAGAAGAAAAGGAAAGCCTTTTAAATTTAGAAGGTGTAGTGGGAAAGTCAGATATGGTACAACAGCAAGAGAAAGTGGAAGAAACAAACTCAGAGAGAGAGAGAGAGATGCAAAAAAAAAGGAGGAAAAAAAAGGTGAGAAAGAGGAAAATTCTGAACAAACCTTGTGAAGTTGTATCTGACCAACTGCACTTGGTGACACTCTGGCTAAAAATAAACATTTGAACACTGAACAATTCCAAGGAAAGAAAATGATCTGCACATTTGTAGCTGTCAAAAAAACCCAAACAACAAAGCCAGATGGAGAACTTCAGGTCGAGAGGGATAATTTTACACATAAACTCAGAATAGGGTGCATTTATAACTCTGCCACAGGGACAGCTTTGAGAGCAGGGTCTGCAGAAGGTTTTACAGCTAACAGAAACAACCACACTTGCCAGCTGTGGAAAATATGTGTGTGCAAAGCAACGAAATGTTCACATGGATGGTTATTTATTCAGTAAATGGTGCTATCGACCAGGCAAACTTCTATAAAGCTGTTCCCCTCTTCATTACAGCCCCTTTGACTGAGTGATTTATTGGGGATTGGATTTCCCTGGGATGAATTGCCATATTTACCCCTTAGCCTTGCCCAGTGCTAGTAAATATCTCCCTCTGATATGGATTTAAGCAGTTCCAACCCTTCAAAACCTCTCAGCAGACTTGGCTCTCTCTCCAAATAAACATTGCTGGGGTTAGAGTCCCTCACTTGAATTTTCTGCTGCTCTTCAAAGAAGAAATGTTTATCCTCTCCAGCTGCTGCTTAAGGGGATGCAGGTGAAAGGAAGAAAAGCACCAGGATTTCTCCCACTGAGAGTTTCTGCAAGACAAAGAACAAAAGTGGATTTCATTGTGCTCCAGGGTGTGACCAAAGCACAGTGACAGAAATGCAGTTTAAGCAGGGTCAGGAATAAGTGGCTTCTGCTCCCAACTGGATCATCTTCATTCCAGGAATGATCAGAACACAACTGGGCTCTCCAGTCTGCAGCTTTCCTTTCCATTTTAAGAGTTTTGTCATCTCCTGCTGCTCGGTGCTAGACTTGGGCAAGGTTTAGCTTCTCACAAATCCCCACTTCCCTGGAGCTGCCAGCAGTTCCTTTCACTTCTATCCCACTTTAGTTTCACTAACAGAACATTTCATTGTTATTTATTCTAACAGAGGAAATTAGGGGTATTAGAAGGAGTGGGGTTTTAAATGCCAGCAGGGAAAGGCATTCCCATCTCATTGGGATGTTTCCCTCAGGAAGGTTTCTCTACAGGTGGAAAAGATGAGTTTCATTGCTGAAGAGGATTGTAAGACTTAAAGGAGGCAATTACAATTTCACAACAGCCAAAACTACGAGGGATAGCAAGAAATCAGGGAGAAATGTTGGTGGGAAATGAAAAAGAGATGCTGATTATGAGTATTTCAACAAAACTTTTGCTGTATCTCACTTCCAGGGGAAAGGGATTACACATTTGTTTAACAGCTTTATTCTCTGGGTAGTGCTGTACTGTGCAAACCTGTTATGAATGTTTGATAATGGCTTTTTGTCCATCTCTCCCACTTTTCTCACCAATTAATTCCTCAGCTCTTCACAACTCCAGCTGCTCCCTCACCCCTCAGTGTTCAAATATAGTACTCAGATTCAAGCAGTAACTCATATTAAAATGTAAGATCTCTAAGAGACAGGGATTTAGGGGTTACCTGACAGATCTGATATTATAAATAATTCTGTGCTGACCACATACCAGACTTGCACAAGAAGAGCTTCATTTTGCACCTCCTGTCTTTGCAATCCTTCCAAGGTCTCTCTGAGCATGGAGAACGGGAGGGTTCCAGTCCCTTCCACACTGCCATGACCTCCACGGCCACCACTGTTCCTTCCTAAACCAGGGACAAGCACAGAGAGGTGCCCCAAAATCCGGTCTTTGCTCATCATTCCTAAGCCTACACCCATTGTTCCCTGCTGGGCTCATGATCTCCACAGCCAGAGGAATGACAGGATCCCAAAATTTGCTTTAAAACTGGCCCTGCTCCTGTTTTCCAAGTGGAAAGGCACAGTGGGAAGTTGGGTTGGCACCCTTTTCATTGACCAACAGTCTTCCTAAAATCCTCTGATTCCACACACTAAAATTCTTCCTAAAATCCTGTGATTCCAGGCATTTAAACTCTTCCTAAAATCCTCTGATTCCAGACACTTAAACTCTTCCTAAAATCCTCTGATCCCAGACAATTCAACTCTTCCTAAAATCCCATGATTCAACACACTTAAGCTCTTCCTAAAATCCTGGATTCTGGACACTTAAACTCTTCCTAAAATCCTCTGATTCCACACACTAAAATTCTTCCTAAAATCCTGTGATTCCAGACATTTAAACTCTTCCTAAAATCCTGTTATTCCTCACACTTAAACTCTTCCTAAAATCCTCTGATCTCAGACAATTAAACTCTTCCTAAAATCCTCTGATTCCAGACACTTAAACTCATCCTAAAATCCTCTGATTCCAGACACTTAAACTCTTCCTAGAATCCTGTTATTCCACACACTTAAGCTCTTCCTAAAATCCCGTGATTCCACACACTTAAACTCTTCCTAAAATCCTGTTATTCCTCACACTTAAACTCTTCCTAAAATCCTCTGATTCCAGACACTTTAACTCTTCCTAAAATCCTGTTATTCCTCACACTTAAACTCTTCCTAAAATCCTCTGATCCCAGACAGTTAAACTCTTCCTAAAATCCCATGATTCAACACACTTAAGCTCTTCCTAAAATCCTGTGATTCCACACACTTAAACTCTTCCTAAAATCCTGTTATTCCTCACACTTAAACTCTTCCTAAAATCCTCTGATTCCAGACAATTAAACTCTTCCTAAAATCCCATGATTCAACACACTCAAACTCTACCTAGAATCCAGTAATTCCACACACTAGAATTCTTCCTAGAATCCTGATTCCACACACTTAAACTCTTCCTAAAATCCTGCGACTCCAGACGCTTCAACTCCTCTACTTCCAGCATAAGTTCAAGCAGGTTTCCCAGCAGTTTGAACCCAGAAAGGAGGCACTGTAAAGGAATTCCTGCTCGGTCCCTGGGGCTCCAGACCCAGTTCAGACCCTAAGGAATGACAGGAGGGACCATTCCCCGTGTCCCACCAAATCCCCACCTGGCAAAAGCAAAAGGAGCATTCTCTGCAAGGGACACCTCATGGTTATCCAGGTCAGAGCATTCCCCAGGCAGGATTAGCTCACTGAGCATGTCCCACCTGCTTCCCGAGTGCAGACGGGATTCCTGAGCCCCTCGGAGACGTGCTGGGGGCCACTGAGGTGCCTTCTCCATTCCAGGGAACTTCCCAAGATGACACCAGGAACTTGAATAGACTCAACTTCTCCCCTGGCTCCGGGAACGGTGTAAAAAAAAGGGTCAGCAGCAAAGTATTTTCCTGAAAAAGGAAATATTGCGGTGGTATTTCTGATTTTAGACGTTCACTTTTGGTCGTCTGAGGTTGTTACCTGCCTGGATATGACGGCAGCGAAGTCCCAGGCACGGATTGGAGTCAGGGCAGGGTCTCAGCCCTGGAATTTTGCTGGAATTCTTTCATGTTGATTACCTTGTTTGCTCAGTTTGATCTCCAGAAATGAAGTCTGTCTGTGCAGCCTGCAGTTCAAAACCCTGGGAAGTATTTTTGGCAAACTCTGCTTCCTCCCATGCTTCTAAAAGATCTTTTCACTTGCCCCCTTGGTGTTTATTTACTTCCAGCTGTGTAATATTGTTTCCTCCTGTCCCCTTGAATTGTAATGAAGGAGGAACACTTTGCATTACACTCCCTTATAACCATAAGGCCTCTTTATGTTACAAATATTTGCATGAATTTCCAATTAACGTGAGCGGAAAAGTCAATCACCTTCAGCAGAAAATTTTCACAAAATTGAATAGAGCAGCAGCTGTAAGGCCAAAAGTGACCTAAAAGTTTAAAGAACGAGCAAAGTTGTGAATTAAACCAGAAATGCAAACTCAGCAGTTGGCAAATGAAAAAGAGCAAGGCTATGGGCAGCAGAAACACCACTGGCTACATAAAGGACATGAAAAAATACAGGAAATGTGTAAGTTTATATGTTTTATCCTAGAAAGCGGCTGCCAGCACTAAAATCTCCCCTCGTGGCACAGTTCCTGGGATTCCCAAGGCCACTGAAAAAGGTCCTGAAGGGGTTTCAGCAAAAACAAATCACAAAGAATTGCAGTGATCTCAGTGGTCTCAATCACTGCCTTCCCAGGAAAATGAAACACAAATTTGGATTCACTGCTGGGCTCTTGCTCACTCACTCCCTGTCCTTCATTCCCAATATTCCCAGAAATTACTTAAAGTCACAGTGCTCTCCAAGATTTCTTCTCTTCCTGATTTTGGCAATTTTCATTCGTTGGGATTTCTGTGGAATGACATAAACCTTTAGTTTAAAAAAAGTGGGGTTTTAATAAATATAGGCTTGTTGAATATGAGATATCCCATTCTTAAAACTTAGACCAGAAAGAAAATTAGTTTATAGAAACATTGAAATAAAAGCAAAAAGGAAGGAGATCTCCAAAACCAAATTTCCAGTGGTTACAAGGAGCACGTTTGAGATATCTGAGGAATGCCAATATTTAATTTAGAAAAATGAATTCAGAGGGAATATTTGTCCGAATTCCATGAAATTCTCAGAAATGAATAGTGGGGAGGGGAACTCGCACTCTGGGGCATTTTGTGGGCTCCTCCCAGGCTTCTCCCAGCAGTTTGAATTTACAAAGTGATGAACTGGACAAATAATTTCCCCTGGCAGGTCTGATCAGGATTTATCTCCCACCAGGAACACAGTGAGGTCACAGCAGCCAAAATCACTTCTGGAGGACTCTCCATGGCAGTGGCCAGGGCTAAAAGGGGAGCCACAGCCCCAGGGGTTTGTCAGGGTATTCAGAGATGGAATAAACAGAGTTGGAAGAGGGTGATATCAGGATGTCCCTGATAGCATAAAAGTGGATAGAAATCCCCTGCAGCCTAAATTTTATTTAAAAATCAAATGGGTGATTATAAAACCCCAAGCTGGCTCCTCCTTGTTTTTTTTATAACTGTGAAGAATTGAATGGCTTTGAAAAATTCATAGCCCAGCTCAGATCCTTCATTGTTCTCCTCTGCCACCATTGAAGAAATTGTGGTTTATGGGGGGGTTTTTTTGCATCTTTCTGCCCCTCTGGAGAGTGAGGGAGGTTGAGATGAGTGTCCAGCATGGATTGGCCATGGATTGCCTGCTTCCCTCTCCCAGGGAACCCTGTGACTCCAGCTGCCAGCACAGAACCCAGCTACAAACAAGAGCTGGATTGTCATTGTTATCATTATTATCATTGTCATTATCTTTATTAACATTATTATATCATCACAACTTATGTCTAACAAGGCATTTCAGATTTTTTGAGGGGGGGAAGCCTTAAGCAACATCAGGGTTGACAGCTTTGATTGCACATTTCTGACTGGTGCAGACCAATGTGAACTGGAGAGAGAGGGGCTTCCCCTAAAAGAAAAAAAAATCATCCATCTGACTCCGGCAGAGCTGCCAGGCACCACCAGAACAAAAAAGATTAAAAGATTTATGACTCAGCCACTCCAATTAAATTGTGCTGGCACTTTTTTTAACCAGCCATTAGCTCCTTTTTTTTCTTTTTTTTTTTTTTTTTTGCAACCTTGCATAAGAAGCATTAATTTATCACACTTAGATCTCCAGAGTGGGAAAACCCCCCTTCCATTTTCATTGTTTTCCAATTCTTTTTCCATTAATCTCCTTTTCCAGTGGGAAGACAACAAATTAGCCACTTTTTCAGATATTAAGTGCAGCAATGAGTCTCTTAACTGCCAATAGGACTGTGACAATTGCCATGAAAAATGTAGAAGAGTCCAAAGCCAAAGGTTTTGAGGCACTCAAAGGTTCTTGTCTGGCCAAAAATCTGCTTCGAAGGCAGCAGCCACAGCTGTGAAGGGGAGGAGGTTTTGCTTTGCATTTTAAGGAAAATGCTCTTCTCTTACCATGAGTCAAGGGCTAAATCTGCTCTTTAAGACACTCCCATCAGGGCTTGACCTCAACTGAAGCAGGATTTTAAACCTCTCATAATTGGACAAGATCCAGGGTTTAGGACACAAAACATGAATTTTAACCTTGCTGCACTTTCCTTTACCCTCCAAAGGGATATAAAATACCCTTCAAGCATTCAAAAGCCACCAGTGGCAGAAATTCAGTCCAAACCCATCCCCTCTCAGTGCGGATCCAAGGTTTGATGCCCAGCTCTGAGCCTGATGCAAAGCCCTCCCAAACCTGTGGAGTAGGACTCAGTCTCTGGTGGCCTCTGAATTAGGAGCCTAAAGGGCTGAATTGAGCTGTGCAGTGCCTGTCAGCTCCTTAATGCTCTTGGAGAACAAGTAATTAGGGCCCTAATTAAGAGCCAAATGGAAGATTAGAAGCAGATGAATGTTTATAATCTAGATAAAGTACCAATACTGGAAGTTTTGGCTTCACAGCATCTGAGGTGACTCCACAGCCGTGGGGGGAAGGGAGGATCCAGGCAGGGTGTCCTTCCCTCAGGAAATCTGTCCTGCAGCCCTGAGTTTTCTCTTCTCTGCAGCCGCTGTTCCTTCTGCAGAAGGGTGGAAAGAGCCTTTCCACAAGGACAGGCCCAACAAACCTGGAATATTTCACTGTACAAGCTGTCCATGGCAAACACAGGCACCTCTGTGACCAAAAATGCTCAGTCCATGGAAATTCTCCTTCCTCTGTCTCCCTTCCTTGGGTTCCAAGTTCATCCCTCCCACCACACTTTCCATTCATCATCTGTGGTTTGATGGTTAATCTGTTATAAAGAAAGGAACCAAAAGCCAAAATTCCAGCAGGTACAGAAGGTCCATTGCAAATATGTGCTAATGATTCCATTGGAAAGATAACAGACCTGGAGCAGAGATCCCTGGAAAAACAGATCTCAGGGCTGATGGCAGCCAAGACAGAGATCACATCTCTCCTATAACTCTTTTCATTATGTTGTGCAAATATCACACCCAGCAGAACAGAATAACATGGTAAGGAAAAAAAAAAAAAAACAATTAAAATATTTCCCCTGGAATTTTTTGTACAGATTAAGCTCTTCTTGCTAGCAGGACCCACTAGGCAGACAGCCCTAATATTTCAAAGTAGTCTTCTGAAGAGCCTCTGATGCTGAAAAGGACCTCTGATGCTGAAAAGACACCAGTCAAGCTTTAATGATGTCTACAAAGTGACCAAAATCAAAAGCACAGAAAGCTTTAAATAATCAGAGCAGTTTCTATCCAGTCCTGCAGCACGGCCAGGGCACGAGGAGCTGGTGATGTTGACCCCTCACTCTTCAGCCAGTTCTGATTTCCAGCTTTATCCACTGGGACATGGAAACCGGCGTGAGGGGAGCAC
Organism: Picathartes gymnocephalus; assembly: GCA_013390045.1. Classification (NCBI taxonomy): domain Eukaryota; kingdom Metazoa; phylum Chordata; class Aves; order Passeriformes; family Picathartidae; genus Picathartes; species Picathartes gymnocephalus. The sequence continues at coordinate 60,158 of WEKY01039615.1, forward strand.
AAAATGAGCCTGTTCATCTTTTGGGGGATGAAAAAATGATGCAAATTCCCAGGGATGCAACAGCAGCAACCAAGAGAGAAGTGAAAATTCCCAGCTGATTTGCACCGGGAGCGAAGGGGATTTGTGTGACTGAGGAAATAGGTGGAAGAATTGGAGAAGGAAAAAAAGGAAGAAAGAAGGGTTAGATGGGATATTGGGCAGGAATTGTTCCCTGGGAGGGGGGGGAGGGGCTGGGATGGAATTCCCAGATTTGCTGTGGCTGCCCCTGGATCCCTGGCAGTGCCCAAGGCCAGGTTGGACATTGGGGCTTGGAGCAGCCTGGGACAGTGGGAGGTGTCCCTACCCATGGATGGGCTGGCACTGGATGGGCTTTAAGGCCCCTTCCAACCCAAACCATTCCATGATTGCACAATATTTTATGGATACCACCCATGTCAGGTAACCAGGCCTCTCTGTCCTCCCTCAGCACACCCTTGGCACTTGGGAGATGTGAGAACACCAAAAAAACTGCCCTGTCCTTCAGGGATGCAGGAGGGATCACACCCGTGGGACCACATGGGATCCTCAGGACTCCAGGCAGTGCTGAGGCAGCTGGAGGAGCATCCTCCAGCCTCATTTCCCAAAAAAAACCCCAAAAAACACCAGCACAGGGATATCACAGGGAGAGCAGTGCCCTTCAGCCAGACACCTTCCAGGTGAAAACTGCACTACGCAGCACAGGAAGCCTTATCTGCACTATTCTACTTATTGCAGGACTGCAGAAGATAAGGAAAAATCCATTTTAAAGCAATTTCATAGAGGATGGCCGTGACTTACTTAAATGGGCAAAATACACAACATACCTGTAGGTTGTTTGGACAAAAGGAGAAGAAAATGGCAGGTGTAGTGGCACAAAAAATGACACTTAGTGTGCAATTGGGGCTGTGAAAGCCCAGAAAATGCAGGTTGTGCCATTAATCCATGCTGGCATTTGTAATATGTGTGATAAAGTCTTTATCATGAGACCCCGTGGCATCACACTACAAGGAAATGATGAATCCATGCTGATATAAAGAGGATATTCCAAGCAGGTGGTGGCATTAGGCAGCAACTGTGTTTTCCATAGATGTCGTGTAATTACAGTCAGCTCGGGCTGGGAAATCTTGTAAAAAAAGTATTATTTGTACTGGGGTAGTTCCCTTCTGTTCTCCGGGCTGTAAAATCTTGCTTTTTTTCATTAATGTGAGCCTGAAGGCCTGGTGTTAAAGACCCCGTGGGAACAGTTGGAATCTGTCAAGGAAGAAACATGATTTTCTCAGTGAGTTTTGAACCACAGATTGCTGAAAAACCTCTGAGTTCATAAGAATTCAATAAACACCAGGGCTGAGGGCACTCAAACACACACGGTCACTGAAACCCCAGGCAAAATGAGTAACAGGGTCCTCTGACTCTTTTTGGTGGATGTGTGGGAAGAAAGGTTGGAGAAAAGCAGAGGAATTGATAAAAATGGAAATTCTCTTGCTAGCACAGAGCATCTTGTGGTTGTCACTTGGGTTATGGTTTAAGGCCAACCAGTTCCTCCACTAAAGACTCAGAGACCAATAATTGTGCTGAGAAGGGAAGTCTCTGCTCTCCAGAAAGAATTTCGAGCACAGATTAGGGTTTGTCTTCTTTTCCTACCAGACTGAAAGTTGTACAAGTCTGTCAAGGAGGAGAAAAGGAAAATTGCTGGGTTTTTTTACAACACAAACAACTTTGATGGTAAAACACAGCCTTTTGGAAGGCCTTGCTGCTACCCAGAGGACACTTTTTTTGCCTCAAGATGCCAAGATGCTGAGCTGGAGCACTTTTCAGGGCATGTGAGAGCACTTGAGTTCACTAAATCAGCAGAAAGATTTGTTGCTTTGAGTCAAGTCTAACCACGTCATCACCAGGGATTTTGCATAATCACTGCACTGAGATTTGACATCTAGACCAGAAGATAAACCCACCAAATCTATCTCAGATATTCTATTTATTAGGGCTTGGTGCAGGTTTTCCACTTCCTCCCCCCTGTCTCATGTTAGAACAATGGAATGTGAGACCATTTGATTAGGGAAAAAAAAAAAAGGACACCAGGTGAGGAGTACTTCAAGTTCTGAATTTAAACACCCAAACTTTGCACAGCACACTTTGCTTCCACACTGCAATAAGATTCTGAGTGGGGGGAAATTATCAGATCCAAATCTTTTGGCCTTATTTGGCTTTGGGCTGATCCCACAGAGGGAAAGAAGTGACAAGCCCAGCAGAGATGCCGTGTTCCAAAAAGCAGGATGGGCAGGAATGAGAGGAGATTCTGCAAAAAGCAGGATGGGCAGAAGAGAGAGAAGATGCTGCAAAAAGCAGGATGGGCAGGAGAGAGAGGAGATGCTGCAAAAAGCAGGATGGGCAGGAGAGAGAGGAGATGCTGCAAAAAGCAGGATGGGCAGGAGAGAGAGGAGCAGAGGGGCTGGAGGTGGAACCTGTTTCAAACAAGAACAGAACCTTTCAGCATCAACCCAGGGTTGCTGCCTTTGCCCTCCAGCTCCTCTGGAGCCAGCTCTGGGCATGTGCTGAGTTATCCTTGCCGGAGCAGCACTGTCTGCCCAAAAATAAGGAGACAGCATCAAAGAGCCTTGAGATAAAACTCAGATGGGGCCAACAGGAATGAAACACCTTCTGACAGGTTCAGAAATGGATCCCTGGTGTGACACAGACACTGGCATGGGCCAGGTGGGCAGAGCAGATCCCTCCCTCCCATCTCACCCTCTGCTTCTTTGTTTCTCCACCTGAAAAAGTGAGCAGACAGCTCCCCCAGACTTCAGCTGCACAGCTCAGTGATAACTGAGACTCATTTTGAGGCAATTTGCATGGATGGGAACAATTACAGCCAAGGCACATCAACAGAGAATCAAGCCCTGCATCTAATGTTGGTAATGCTCTTAATAATAACAACCCCACTTTCCTGGAAGAGAACATTAAACCTGTTCAAAATACAGTATTTTTTTTCCCAAATGATAGTATTTCTCCCCTCCTACACCACATCTACCTTAATCATCTGACTCCCACATAGCTGGCTCGACTTCAATGACAGTCTCCTCTACTTGTTTAAAAGTCATGTTATTTCCACTGCCATCAAAAAGGCAGGATTTTCAAGTGAAGTTATTAAAGTTTCCAACACAAGGAACAGTGCGTGGGTGCTGCCGAAGTCGACTCTCAGGAATGAAAAAGACATTCCTTCACTTCTACCAGAGGACTGGGCCTCCCTTCTCTCTGGGGGCCAGGAGACACCTGTATTTATGATTACGTTTTGTCTGTCTGCAAAGTGTCTCAGAAGTTTTGTCTGTTCCACAGTGAGCCCAGGGATCCAAACCTGAATTTCTATCAGAAAAAAAAAACAAAACCTAGGGACCAGTCCTTCCTGCTGCTGGGTGAATGGAGAAATACTTGGATATTAATATGTCCAAAGTCTTCTAGCCAAAAAAACGAAGGCAATGCATGATCCAAAGTTCCCCCTGGAGGCTCCACAAGGCCAGCCCATCTCCTTATCTGCCATCCAGAGCCCTGATTTATTAGAGCCAAGAGTAATTAGGCCTAATCCACTGTCTGATTCCCACCCAGCTGCTAAGCCCCTCTTGCTGGACACAGAAGAAGGAAATGTTAATACTTTAATTGGAGAAAATCTCTTCAATGCTGACCTACAGCTGTTCACCTCGAGCTCTGTGCTGACACATCATGGGTTTTAATCAACTCTACTGAGTTTCAACAAGTTTTTACAGCAGCCCCGTGCAAGGACAGGCTTTGTCAAGGGACACTGGTTTATTCATTTTGTGCCACCCGTCTGAGCTGAGAGATGAGGAATTATCTCAAAACAATTCAGCATTTCGGGAGAGTTTCAGCTCCTTTTCCACACAGCTCTCTCAGCAGCTGTCAGATCACTGCAGGTCTTCATTTGCTGAATCCACCTCCCCGAATTTTCACCACATTAGCTGCCCTTTCACAAGTCCCGTCCGGTTCCTCTGAATTCAACAGGATCAGGAGGTGGAGGGATGTTCCAGCTGCTGCAGCAGGAAAGGTTTATGAAAACTGCATTATGCAGCACCTACACTTGCAATGAATTAAATCCTCATTCATTCGTTGTTTCAAAACCTGTCAGAGCCCCTTAATCAAATTACAGCCTTCACTCAGCTCAGGATTGCACCTGATGCTGTGTCAGTCTGACATTCTGTCATCCTTTGTTGAGAAAAGAAAAAGACAGAAAGGAAAAGTAAAGGAAGTTTTTTATATGAGAAGTGGTCCATCCCTTCCCTTCATCAGCACAATTGTATGCTGGTTGTGATGGCTGGTTTTTTTAAACTTTGATCCATTCTATTTTGTGTTTGTGTTAAAAAGAGATGGTCAAAAATATCTGGCACTTCTGATGGAAACTGGTGAGTTTTAGTTGTCATTGGAGTTTATTCCTCAGTCTGGTCTCTGTACAAACAGAAAAGTTCTACTTTGATCACCTCTCCCCAAGGATGGAAACAATCCACAGTTATTTGGGTCTCACAGAGTGATCACCTCGAAAACAAGCACAGGCTTTAGTTCTGTTTCTAGAGATGAAATGGCAGGTGAGGTGTTTGGCATTCAGCAGGCATTGGACCCATGGATTTATGGCCTGTGTTGCCTTGCCCAGCTGGGGGATGAAAAAGGCCCCAAAGTCAGTCCATTTATCTGAAATGCAGGGGAACCGCCAGCTGTGCTTCAGACCTGTCCAAAATGTTTGGTGCTGGACGAATTCCAATTAAATTCTTCCTTCAGCTGAAAAACAGCAACAACAACTTTAAACCCTGATGTGGAAAAACATCCAGTGTGACTCTGGGGAGCAGATTGCCAGGCTGGAATCTGAAGGGTGGCAGAATTCAGCTGCAGGAGGTTCGACCCTTTGCTGTGCGTGACAGTGCCCAGCCTGATTGCCCGTTCTCTGCTGCTCCTGACTTAGCTGCCCTGCTCAGGTTGCTTTGTACCCTCATGGGGAGGGTGAGCCAAAGAGAGAGGCACCACTTGGGCTCTCACAGCCCCTCTTTCAGTGTCTCTCCCTGCCTCGGATTCTGATTTCGAGCAGCAGGTTGAAATTAAAATTGCCCAGCTGAAGTTGTCCCAGTCGATGTGGCAGTGCCCTGCTGGGTCATCCTCCTCCCCCTCCCACCCCTGCTCAGCACTGACCGCAGCCACGTGCTGGCACGAAAAAAAAGAGAGGGAATTGTCTGTTTAGTCAGCACGGCCGAGGGAATGAGCAGCAAGGAATTCATCCCTCGCCCCCTCCCAAGCGTGCCGTCAAAAGTAGCAGGGACCTGCTTCGGGTGGAGGAGTGGTGGTGATGCCAAACTTGGACTCTTTCAATGCTCTTCCAGTCCTGGGAATATTTGTCCCATCAGTAGCTTTTAAAGTCATTTTTACCCTCAGCTTACAGCCCCAAAGCAGCAGAATCAGAGGGGATGGTGACACCTCTCACCCAACTCCTTCCCCAGAAGGATCTGATCCAGACTCTGGGCTTTTGGATGGTCCCTTCTGGCTGATCCAAATTTCCTGGGACAGGGGGAGAGCTCCAGGAGCAGGGAGAGACTGCTTTAGTGCTGATTTGCCCCTCTGAAGCAGCACAATGCAGCATTAGCAGAGGGAAGGATCTGCTCCATTAACTTTTGAAATGAGCTTATCGAGGGAGATGGGAGCACTGGTGGGAAAACAAGACATTCAAAGCTCCTTGCAAATCCAAGCTCTCCTCCTCTAAAGCATCACACCTCATCATCTGTGCTTGTAGCTCTCTCTCCTACAGATGACAGGGTGAAAAAAAGGCTGCAAAGTGGATTTTCTCCTGCGGTTGTCATCTTAATCTCCATCTTTCTCCTGTTAGCAACAAGCTCCAACGTTATCCCAGAGTTCTGCAGTGTCAGGGCTCCGGCTGTGCTTCCTCTTTTGAGAGAATTGTTCACAGCAATTTAGTTCAAGGTACCACACAACAGCAGCAGGCCAGGCTGGTTTGGCTTGAACACGGCACTGTGTCTAGTGGAAAGCTGTGGGATTGTTGCTACATTATCCATGAGGTGAATTAAACTTCCAGAGGTGAAGAACATCAGTTATGGCATCCTGCTCTTGGGGTTATATTTCCTTTGAGGGAGTTCTTTCTGTTGTCACTCTGGCACATTTGCATGCAGAGACATCCATGTGATTAAGCAGCCACACGAAAAACTGGCGAAATTCCCCAGAGATCCCAAATGGGATCCTGAAGAGTGATTCCATTCCTGTGGAGAGCTTTGCTATGCTCTCATCCAGACTTAATTCACTCCCTTCCAAGAGCCAAGTGATGCAGCACAAAGATACTTTGGCCTTTTGTGAAGTTTGGGTTGAGTCATTGCCTTGTGGTGGCTTTGGAACCTTTGGCCACTTGGAAGGCTGGAGAATGGAATCACTGCTGGGCCCAAAGAGCCCGGACCACAGGCAGCCTGTGCACAAGGGAATCCCAGTTCAGTGTAGGGGAACACACCTCACAGAGTCACAGAATGCTTTGGGTTGGAAGGGACCTTAAAACTCATCCAGTGCCATGGGCAGGGACAGCTCCCACTGTGCCAGGCTGCTCCCAGCCCCAGTGTCCAACCTGGCCTTGGGCACTGCCAGGGATCCAGGGGCAGCCACAGCAAATCTGGGCACCCTGTGCCAGGGCCTCCCCACCCTCACAGGGAACAATTCCTGCCCAAAATCCTATCCAAACTTACTTTCTGTCAGTGTGAAGCCATTCCCTGTGTCCTGTCCCTCCATGCCTTGGGAATTGTCTCTCTCCAGCTTTCCTGGGGCTCCTCCAGGCCCTGCAGGACCATCCTGAGCTCAGCCCAAAGCTTCTCCTCTGCAGGCTCAGCAATGCCAGCTGTGCCAGCCTTTCCTCCCAGCAGAGCTGCTCCATCCCTCTGCTCATCCTGGTGCCTCCTCTGGGCTGGCTCAAATCGTTTCTCATTATCAGTCAGGGCAGTGAAGAATGCATTAATCACCTCCTCTTTCTGTGGCAGACAAAAACACCCTCCTGGACACACAACCAACCTGTCCACATTCCCAAGGGGATTTATTAACTGAAACCCTCCAAACCTGACTGAATTCTGAGGAATGCTCCTTGAAATGCTGGCCTTGAATCATGGGAACAGCACCTGATTTGCTGGGCTTTTATCCCTGTGCTGGCATCTGAGAGAATCACAGGGGGCTACATTAATATTCCTGGTGAGACCACAGCAAACCCTTTGCTCTGTGATTAATAACGTGTTAAGCCACGGTCCCAAATTATTTCAACTTTTCAATGGTTATGAGAACATTTACAAGACTGATGGCTGGGCCTTACACTGCCAAGAGGCTGAAAGAGCTGTCATTTATTACAAGGCTTTCTTGTAGCCAAATTGTGCAACACTGCCCTGCTAAACTGCAGAAAAAGAATTATGAGCTTTGCCACAGCATCTCCCCAAATTAGAAATTGAGTGAAGCTTTCAGCACTACAAATGTTTTTGTGAGTGGGGAGAGGGAGGAAATGAGGAAATGCCTTTAGACTTCACCAAAAGTACAAAACCCCAAGCATTTCTGCACTGTGGAGCTGCAACAGGACTCCACTGGTGGGGTTGGCTGATTTAATCCTGTCGCACCACAATATTTTGGGGTGATTTTTTTTGCTCAGTTTCACCATGTGCTTATAATCATGAAATCCCAGAATGGTTTGGCTTGGAAGGGACCTTAAGCATCACTTTTTCTCAGCCCCTGCCATGGGCAGGGACACCTTCCACTATCCCAGGTTGCTCAGAGCTCCATCCAATCTGTCCTTGGACACTTCCAGGGGTGGGGCATCCACCTAACCTGACCTATTCATGATTTCCCAGTTATTTTCTTGTACCAACTTCTTAACCCTCCGAGTGCCGCTCCGAAATCTGTTCATTGTCATCTCCCTGCTGCCAGTTACATCCTCTTCTTCTCCCTTCTTATGACACAAGGAACTTTCCTTTGATGATAATCAACGGAGCTCATTCAGGATTTGAAGGTGCTGAGGATTTCCAAGGCTCCCACTTCCAGGATTTGCTAGTTTTGGGCTTGAGGGAAGCGTGGTGTCCGTGCCCTGGGTGTCCCCATGTGTGGGCACATGCCATAGCCCCGTGTCACCCAGCTCCCCCAGCAAAGGCTCCATTGTTCTGGGAGCAGCAAATTTTCCATCATGATTAAAAGAAGGAGAGAGCTACACTGCACAGAGAACAGGAAAAGGCTGAGGAGGCACAATTGCAGCTCCAGGAAAACATGGTTTTTTTCCATGACTGTTTCATCTCATCTTCCTTCTGTTCCTGAAATCACCTTTCCAGTTTTGCCACCCATCCCCTGCTCTGCTTAAAGCAGAGGAGAGAAAAGGTCTTGGGAAAGATGCTGAGCTCTGCTGAGACCCCAATACTGAGCCAAAACTTACCTTATGTTGAAATAGCAGGACCTGAAAAAAAAAAATGTTGCAAAACTTTAGTTCTCCATGAAATCCAAATCAGTGCTCCAGGCCACAAAGTCCTCCTGGTTCCACCAAAGGCCAACAAAAATCCAGCAGGCCCCACCTGACCAGCAGGATGTTCAAACCCTCACCACAACCTTTCTTTGCTGCACACCTTCCACGAGGCCTCAGGGCAAGTCGCTGTTCCCAACCTCAGCTTCCTCACTGGAAAAGAAAAATAATAACAAATTCCTACCTTGGAGACCTCCAGATAAAAGGTCATGGGAAATAAGAGCCAAATATTGCTGGTCCTGTTCTTTCTGAGCTTCAAGAATTCATTCCCTGCTGGGCTGCTGGATCCTCGTGCAAACTCACAGGCAAGGCACTTTCTGTGCTTGTGTTGCTGTGTTTCCATTGACCTGCACTTCCAGCGGAATCGGAATAAAATGTAATTGAAAAATTGATAGGAAACAGAAGAAACAAGTGATCTGGGTTGTACTGAGGGAGATGCAGCTAATGCTCTGTGAATGCAGGGCCCAGCAGGTGACAGCTCTGCCTTTGCTTCCTAAGGCCAGGTGGAATGTCAGGATTTAGGATGGGGTGGGACAGGTACAATTCCAATTAATTCCCAGTACTCACATTCTTACTGGGAATAAGCAATTGCTGGCTTGTCTCCCTTTTCCATTTAGAAATGTGTGATCCAGGTGAAAAAAGAGTTTTCATTGGTTGAGACAGCTCTAAGGAGCTGATCTCAGCTTAGCCAGGCAGCAGCGGAGCCCGGGTGGGGTGATGGAGCACTTCCTCACATCAGGGCCCAGATGTTCAGCTGGGCTTTCAGGAGAAGCCAAGGTGGCCCTATTGATCTGTCACCTGTCCCAGGAGCACCTCCCAGTTTTAGTTCCAGGGCTTTGTGCACAGTATTTGCTTCTTTTGTCTCTCTGGTTAATAAAAATAACTCCTCTATGAGTATAAAGTGAAGGCAGTGGCTGGGGGTTTGATTTGGCAGCCAGGGAAAACTTTTATTGTGGTGGGAGGAGAGAGAAGGGCTCAGAGCTGGTGGGATTCAGCGTTATCCCAGTGTCTTCTTGAACATCTCCCAGACTCACATCCCTTTTAGCAGCCTGCCTTGTGCCCAGCCTGTTGCATGAGGTGTTGTGATTGACACTGCAGGAAGTGTCAGAAGGAATAAACCCATCCCTGAGCTCCCCCAGTACCCAAACCTGATCCACTGCAAGCATGAAGCAGAGAATCATGGAATCCCAGAGTGGTTTGGGTTGGAGGAACCTTAAAACTCATCCAGTGCCACCCCCTGCCCTGGGCAGGGACACCTCCCAGTGTCCCAGGCTGCTCCCAGCCCCAGTGTCCAACCTGGCCTTGGGCACTGCCAGGGATCCTGGAGTTTCTCTGGGAATTCTATCCCAGTGCCTCCCCACCCTCCCAGGGAACAATTCCTGCCCAATATCCCATCTAACCCTACTTTTGGTCAGTTTGCAGCCATTCCTCTTCTCCTGTCACTCTCTGCCTGTCTAAGGGCCCAGCAAGTTTTCAAAGAGACCGTGCCAAGTTTTATTTCTCTTTCCCAACTTTAAGCACACCTTAGGAGCCCAGCAGCAGCCAGGGGATGCTGCCCCACGAGCAGACATCTGCTAGGTTGCTCAGGACTTAGCAAGGATCCCATGGAGGTGTAAAACTGTGGAGATCTGGGTCAGGTCAGCTGTGTGGAACAGCAAAATCCCCATGGAAGGTGCTGCTGGTTTGAACTGCTGCTGACCCGGACTAGAATCGGGAAATTTTAACATTTCTCATTAAACACTTGGGTGAAATGTTAGAGACGGATGGTTTTAGTCAGAAATGCCTGGGTTTAGTGTTTTTCTCTATTTACCTCTGGGCCTGGGAGCCTTGATTTAGGTGAGGGAGGACACCTGGGAGTGAGGGGCGTCCAGTTTTAGCTAAATGCTCCTTGTACAATGTCTGGATCAATTAAGGGTTCCAAACCAGCAATAAAAACTGCAGGAGAGAGGCTGTGGCATTGTGCTGGTCCTGCAGGAGAATCAGGGCTGCAGCTGGTGTCAGAATTGCCTCAAAATCCATGTGGGAATCAGAAGGAAAACAAAGAAAGCTCCATCCTGTAACGCAGGGAGAGTTCAGCAAGGTACACCCTTCAAATAATGCACTCCTGCTCCAGCCACACCACATCCTGCTGATCCCTCACGGCCTCCCTGCCCAGACATTCCAAAAGCAACTTTTGCAGTAATCCCTCGACAATATTTTCCAGGCTTTGCTACTTTCTTTTTTTTTTTTTTTTTTAGAGAAGGGAAGTAGAGGGNTTTTCTCCCCCTTAGACACAGGCTCACTGGCAAAGCATCTCTGCTGGGAGAAGAGTGCCACCTCATGACTGATGCTGAGGATGGAAGGAGCCCCGGCAGGGAGGCTGGGATTGCGCAGGGACAGGCACAGCTCCTGCCCTGCGCTCCCAGCAGGTTTTCATCCAGCCGCACAACACCCTGAGAGCATCAGCCCCCTCCCAAACTCGGGTTTGTGTCCTTTGCTGAGCACAAATGATTTAATTACTCGTGACAGATGACACTACGGAGGCTTTTATACAAAGTTTTTCTTGCTTTGAAAGTCCTCTCATTTGATTTCAGACTCTTTTCCATCATCTCAAGCACGTCACCTCTGGGAATTCTGCAGTTTGGGGTGTGAGCACCCTCGCCTTGCTTCCCTGTCCCCACACACTCTTCTCAAGTTCATTATTTTTTCCTTATGAAAACCAACAAATTTTTCGCAAGTTTTTCATCTGAGATAAATATTGTTAAACTAAGGAGAATTAAAATGTCCTAATATTTCTTTGTTGCTTCCACAAGTGAGGTGCAGGTTTCAAAGAAACTTAGAATTTCTCTGCTCCATCACCAGTTTGGACTGTCTGAGGAAAATCTGACACATTTTGTCATCTTGATTTGTCTGTGCTCCTCCTAGAAACAATTAGTTCAAATATTATTAGTTTAAATATGAAGGAACGGAAAAAAATAACATTTTGCTGGGTTTTTTGCTGGGTTTTTTGCTGGTTTTTTGTCCCCTCTCCCCCTGCTTTAAATGAATTCAGGCATTGAGGAAAGTGCCAGACTGAAAAGCCCAGAGCCTGAAGTGTGTTGTTCCTATTTTTTCCCAGAATAGAAATATCAGGAGAGCAGAACTGACTGAAGCTTTCCTAAAATCCCAACCCCACTGCTGCTCTTCTCCTTTATTGGACCCCTTGCTAAATGTGGGCAGTAATTAAAGGTCCCAATTAACTTCTTCCACACCACCTCCAATGAAAACAAAGTAAATTAAAACAAAACGAATATTAATTTTTCCAAAATGGTCATTGCTCTTCCAGCAGGTGTATTAATAGCCCCTACTATAGGACAGGATGCCAGGCAGATAAATATGGATACAAAATCTGACATAACTCGACTATTAAATAGCATTTCAGAAGTGAAAGATTTTGCATCTCATTCCCCCAGGCAGCCGCTTTCTGCTCCCTCCTGCATCTCAAAAATATGCTGCTCAAGTTGTCAGATAGCCAAATATTATTAACCTGAAAGCATCAACTTAATAAGTCTCATCCCATGAACTGAAAAAAACCAACTCAGAATAAAAATCAAAACCCACTTGCTACTCAGTGGGAGGATTTTAACTGTGCAGATGATTTTCTGTGCAGAACTGCAAGAAGGCCTGCCAAAGTTCATCGAAAATCAGAGCTGCAGGGAGCCTGGCATTGGCTGAGTCTTTTGTTATGATCAAGATATCAATAAAACCTCATTTAAATTGTCATTAAAGACCGTTGTTGTGTCAGATGAACTTCGAGCTTAATGTGTCTAATGGCTTCCCTTAAAGAGATTTTTATAAAGGGCTTGATCAATCACATTAAATAATGACATGAACAAATGTTTGGTTGCTTGAATTCTCTCCCACTAAGAAAATTAAAGGACATAACGTCTACTACCCAAGCCCATCACTTAAAATAGTAACAAAACCAGCCCAGATATTCCTCCTCCTCCTCCTCCTCCTCGCAGAGCTTGGGATTTAGAGCTTCTTCCTGCAAACCACGGAGCTCCTCTCCCCCAGTCCTCTTGCCACCCTTTCAGGTGAAACAGAAGTCAAAAATATCATCTCTGAAAGCGAGGTATCTTTAGAAAAGCTGATGTCTTCAAGTTTTCTCTTCCAAAATCAAGTACCCACGTGCGGCTTTGTCCCAGCCCACCCAAAAGGATGCTCCGTTACGAAACCAGCCGGGCAACCCCGCTGAGCTGGGCTGCTGCTTCCCAAAAATTCCAGTGACTTTGGAGCTTCTGCTTGCTCTGCATTTCCAAACACCACTCCTCACCAGCATCTGCCTGGCAGGAAGAAGCGATTTACCCTGAGCTCTCTTTCATCTCCCCCTCTGCTCTCACAGCAACCAGGCCTCAGCCACAAACCTCGAAACAACTCCCGGAATATTCGCTGGGTGATTCACAGATTTCGCTGTCAAAAAGCTCCTGATCTTGCCTTGTTTCCTGGATTTTACAGCACGCCAAGCTGCGTGTTCACACCGGTTTCTCTTTAATCCTGGCGCCGCAAACATTGCCACAGGAAAATGTGACGTTTTTATAAAAAGCTCCTTGTCGGGAGAGTTCGGCACGGAGCAAACCTTGGACATTTTAAGGAGAGGAACAAAAGCCATCCAAAGATGCAGACTGGAATTAAGTGTGGAGGAAGTGGTGGAATGGATCACAGCTCTATTTTAATGAAACGTTCACCCCCCAGCCATGACGGCACAAGTGTGCAGCAGGCACAGAAGTGTCACAGAAATGCTCCTTTCACAGCAAGCACCAATCCAAGGAAAAGGGGTTTTTCTCCCAGCCGTCCCTCGGCATTAATTGCCGTGAGTGGGAATTCAGCAGTGCCCAAATGTGCCTTGCTTTGGTGTCAGGCCCATTGCCCTGAGTGCCTGCTCTGCAGGAGGGGTGCAGATCTTGAGGGTTGTGTTTCTTTTCCCACACAACATTGACTCTCCGTGCACATCCCTTGAAGGATGCCGTCTTGGAAGAGCTCAAAACCAATGTTCAATCCTTTCTCAAGGCCAAATGCATTTCACAGAGTCATGGAATCATGGAATTACTTGGGTTGGAAGGGACCTCAAAGCCCATCCAGTGCCACCCCTGGCATGGGCAGGGACACCTCCCACTGTCCCAGGCTGCTCCAAGCCCCAGTGTCCAACCTGGCCTTGGGCACTGCCAGGGATCCAGGGGCAGCCACAGCAAATCTGGGAATTCCAGCCCAGCCCCTCCCCACCCTCACAGCCAGGAATTCCTTCCCAATATCCCATCCATCCCTGCCCTCTGGCACTGGGAAGCCATTCCCTGTGTCCTGTCCCTCCAGCCCTTGGGAATTGTCTCTCTCCAGCTTTCCTGGGGCTCCTCCAGGCCCTGCAAGGCCACCCTGAGCTCAGCCCAAAGCTTCTCCTCTGCAGGCTGAGCAATGCCAGCTGTGCCAGCCTTGCCTCCCAGCAGAGCTGCTCCATCCCTCTGCTCATCCTGGTGCCTCCTCTGGGCTCTCTGCAGCAGCTCCAGGTCCCTCCCTGTGCTGGGATCCCAGGGCTGGGGCAGCTCTGCAGGTGGGCTCTCACCTGAGTGGGGCACAGGGGCACAACCCCAATCCCTTTCCTGCTGCCCACCCTGCTTTGGATGCAGCCCAGGACACATTTGGCTTTGTGGGATGCAAATGCTCATTTCTGGGTCGGGCATTTTCTATTCTTCACTTCCTAGTTGTATTTTATATGTGCCCAGTTTCCATCCTCTGCCTCCCCAGCAAGGAGTGGAGAGAGAGGAGCCTGCTTCTGATCCACCCAGGATCCTCTCAGCTCCACCCAGATCCATCCAGGATCCTCTCAGCTCCACCCAGATCCATCCAGGATGTTCTCAGCTGCACCCAGATCCATCCAGGATCCTCTCAGCTCCATCCAGGATCCTCTCAGCTCCACCCAGATCCATCCAGGATCCTCTCAGCTCCATCCAGGATCCTCTCAGCTCCATCCAGATCCATCCAGGATCCTCTCAGCTCCAGCCAGGATCCTCTCAGCCCCTCACTCTGCTGGCTCAGCTCCCCCTGCTTAGTGAAAAACCCCACAGGACTCTTCTCCAGGGAGGCAGCAGCTGGAATCAGAGCCTGGCTCCCTGTTCCTGGGTGGTGATCCAGGAATTGTGGAACAGGATGAACCATGGCAGGGGAGAGCATCCCACCTGCAGGATTCAGGACAAAGCCCTTGGATTAGGAGCAGTGTGATTTTAAAAGGCCAGGAGAGTTCTTCTCCTTACTCAGCGCTTTGGAAAGTGGAGCTGCAGCTTCTTTTAACCAAAATTCCCATCAATCCCCCTGTGGTGGGCACCCAGGAGGGAAAATAAAGCTCTTGTGTGGTGCTGATCTGATGTCTGGGGAAGCTCTGGATCTGTAAATGTATCCAAACACAGAGCAGGGCACAAAATCCTGGCAATTCATGTTCCAGCTCCTCTGAACTGAGCTTCTCTTTTCCAAGGACTCCAAGTGCCAGTTGTGGAACCAGCTTCTCTCTCTCTCTGGTCAGATATTATTGGATAAAATAAATTTCCCAGATTTAGGGGACAGAAAAATATAATCATCACTCACTGGAAAAAGATCAGCTTAGAAACAACATTAAAATTCAGACACATCAGCATTTGCTGGGCACAGCCTGAATATAAGGCTAAATGAAGGTTAACTATTGGCTGAATTGTAATTTTATGGTAAAATTATAATTTTTTTGTAAAATTACCATCTCTTTGCAAGCAGTTTATTGAGAATGTGTTGGCACTGTTTGCTAAAAATGGCAGCACATTAGAGGTTGGATCAGACAAACTCTCCTGCCTCAGCAGGTACCACTTGTCAGAAAGCAAAAAATTAGACACAAATTACCCAGTATTTAATTCCTGATAGGAGAAACAGTAACCAAGTAAATCAAACATTTCTAATTCAGCATTTTTGCACTGGAAAATATCATATTGCTGGCATTGAAATCTCCTGCTGGGGGGAAAAATGCGTTTTAATAGTTTGTACAAGACTAAAGCACGACCATTATTTCCTTATTTAGGTATTGCATTACACAATACATCACATTTGAAGAACTCAGAATGAAACCAGAAAGCTTTGGCAGTTTCAAGTTAGACTGTGTTTAGAATTTATCTTAGTATCAACTCCAATTTTTTTTTTTTTTTTTTTTTAATGCCTGCTATTTGATTTAGCAAGAAATAGAACTGGGAGCATCAGAAAGTTCAACTTGACTTGAAATTATGGCTTCAATTTCCTTTGCATACTCATCTCTGTGCAAATGGGAGCTGATAATCTGCGTGTTCTCCTGCAGAGCTGGGATTTTATTGCGGGGTGGGGTGGTCAGAGCAGCTGCTCCAGCCCACTCATTCCATGGCAATTTGGATTTTCTGGGTTCAGCTGGTCCCTGCTCCCTGCTCAGCTACCAAAGAGACCCCTGAGCAGCATTCACAGCTGGTGTCAGCAAACCAAATCTCAAATATAGTGATCTGCTCCTCAGGCTGATGGGGTAGGAAAGGTGAAAATAGAAATATCAAATTGCACAAATCGTCTGCAAGGAAAAAAATAAACATTAAAAAGGGAAAAAGAAAACGAACAAAACCCAGTGGGAGTTAACTCCTTATATTCTTATAAGAATAAAAAACACCTGTCCTCACTCCCTTCCTCTCCCACACAATTCATACCCCCACAACACAAGGGTTTCACACCCAGCCCCTCAGACGTGCTGAAGCAAAGAAATTTAAAATATTTAAAAGACTCCCAGGCACCTGTCCAGTTTTGACTTCCTTCAGGAGGTTTTGACATTGCTCAGGGGGAGATAAACATCCAATTTGCAGGTGTGCTCTGAACCAAGTTATCAGAACCCTTGGGAATTCCCCTTTGCTACTCTGAATGAGAGATTTTATATATATATATATATTTTTTTTTTTTTACTTATTTATTTAATTTT